>CM071569.1:54774451-55061846 GCA_036426205.1 Ascaphus truei
ATTATAAGTGTTTTATCCCATGTATGTTAATCTATTAGAATGTCTTTGTTGACCGAGCGCCTCCATGGGACGACTAAGTGTCTCTTCAGGTGGGGGGAGTTGAATGTAATTAGCCCGGCCAATACCAGCAATGCTGAGCATATAAGAACCGCCCTCGGAACCTCCTCCATCATTCCCTGACGAAGTACGGAAGTACGAAACGCGTAGGAGAGGGCGCGTTCCTTTACTCTTTATACATATCCCCATTGCGGTTTTAAACTTGAACTTTTTTTCTGCTGCGGGACTTGTCCGGGACTCGGTGCGCCGCTCGACTGTCTATTGGAAAGCAGTGACGCACTAAAGACGCGACCGGCCAAGAGACGCTGCCGGATGACGTCACATGCCGGCGTGGATCAACCCGGAAGAAGCGTGGCGATCATCCCTTGAGAAACAACTGCTGAGGATTCCGTGACGGCGCGGGAAGGTTCCCCAACGCTGAGCTGTCTACTTAGAAACCGGATACCAGCATTCTGAGGGTGGACGTCCAGGAACCGGTGTTTGTATCCTGCTGTGCCTGCCGAGTGGTAACATGTCCCTAACATGTCATGCTATTAACCCTTTTTGTTGATGTACGTGCAATACTCACCCTTACACTATAAATAATTATTTTAATATACTACACAATGGTTTTTTTGCGCTGTTCTTTTTTTATTTCCATGTAGCTTGGTGTTTGAGCCATTCCCACTGACCAGCAGCACAAAACCTCACCTATTAAGGTTGTATTGCACATTTTATTTATTGTATTTAATTCTAAGTCACTTAATCTATCACAAACCACTTATGAGCGCAAGTCCTGTTTTTGTTTTTATATATATATCATGCCTTCACTTTAAAGGGCTGCATTATCACCACTCCAATCCACAAATCACAAGCCAGTGCCACAAATCTGCAATGCCTGGGAGACACACGGAGACACACATGGAGACGGAGACACACGGAGACACACACGGAGACAGAGACACACACGGAAATAAACAAAATAAGAGAGGCAGAATTAATTTTCGCTCCAATGGAATTGCAGGCTCACTATGATTGGCTCATAGTGTATGACGCGCAACAAACAGCAGCACAAAATCATTATTTTTCCAATCCTCCCCGCTGTCGGCCCGCTCCACTCTCCCTGCCGTGCGGGCGCGTGGCACCATTATAGAAAGGCTGACTAACGTCAGCCAACTATAAATATACGGCGCAGCAAGCGCAGGCACTATAGAATGGGCCTTACTGGGCAATACCACCAGATATGTGCAAAATCTCCTAATTGTCCACAACCCCTCCAACATCTGTCCGAGGTCCCCGGGAAGATCTGATTTAGTCTTTTGGGGGTGTAGTACCAACGTAACAAAATTTTATATATATTCTCTTTTTTTTACCATACATATAGAGGTTTTACCCGCATTGTCCCAAATATCTTACCAGTCCTCCGATGTTAATTCAGTCTGAAAATCCAGAGCCCACTGGTCCATATATTTATGGTTTGGGGTATCTTTTTTAAGAATTAGCCCCTGGTACAGAGATGATATCAGACCTTTTTGGTATTTTTTTGTTTTAAATAAATCTTCAAATCGTGTATATCTAGGAAATTCCTCATCATGGAAGCCCTGACACACAAAGTGTTGGACCTGCATATGCCTAAATAGCTACATTTGGGGCAGACCATACTTTCTCTTCAATTCCTCGAAAGACATTAGCTTGTCCTTTTCTAGTAAATCTCCTCCCTCCAGAATTCGTCTGTGGTTTTTCGCCCTATCCAGGATATACAATGAGAATTCCAGACTTGTAAATCTTTTTTAATTTTGGAGAATAGGTCAGGGTAATTATATTTATATAATAAATTATAATCTCTGGTAAAATAAATCCCTAGATATTTCAAATTGGTATTTTTCCATTTATAGTCAGTGTCGTTTGAGCACCTCGACCTCCCTTTCAGTTATCGTCAAATTTAGGGCTTCTGATTTGCCCATATTTACTTTTTTCCTGGAGCGCTCACTAAACCCCTGATGGGGGGATTGCAGATTCGGAAGCGATGTCAATGGGTTAGATATAGTAAGAATAACATCATCTGCAAACAACGATATTAAAACTAGCAGCGCTATACAAGAACATGCTATTATTATAATTTGTAGCACTCATCTTTTATTTTAATCCCTTGTATATTTGGGGAGGCTCTGATGGTAGCCACTAGAGGCTCAATTGTCAGAGCAAAAAGAAGGGGGGAAAGGGGGCACCCCTGCCTAGTCCCATTTTATATTGTTATTAGATTCCCCCCCTTCCCACGTGGGATCTTCAGGGTAGTTGTTGGCGACTGATCGAAAGCAAGGACTCCTTGTAAAAAAAACTCCGGAAAATCCAAATGCTTCTAGTGTTTTATCTAGGAAGTCCCACCTTATCCTATCAAACGCTTTCTCTGCATCTAGACTCAGCAGCATAGCCTTCAGTTTAGACTTGTGTTTCTGGTCAATAACATTAATAATTTTTCTTGTGTTGTCTGATGCCTGGCGTTCGCTCACAACTCACACCGTCAGTGCTTGTTTAAAGCAAAAAAACTTTTTGGTCCAGGCAAATCCAAATTGGGTGTTATGGAGGGGATTCTTTCTGTAGACAGAAATTGTCACCTGTTTTGATGCCTAAATCCTTTTTGGTCCAGACTAAATAAAAGTGGAATTTATTTAAGGGACCCCCATCTGTGGATAAGAACCGTTAAATAGTTGGCAATTAGTTATTTAACACTTAAAACACAGTCACTTATTAAAATTGTTAAAAATTGGCAACTGCACTCTGTTTCACATCAATTTTGATGCCCAAATCCTTTTTGGGCTATGCTAAGTACAAATGGTTTTTTTTTGGGGGGGGGGGGACATCCTTTGTGCAAACACACTCTGAAATAGGTGCCCTAAATTTCATTTAACCCTTGGCAAATACCTTTGTGATGAATAAGAAGTTGGTTATTGAATTAGAAGCTGGACAAATAAGAAGCAGGAGTATGAATAGGAAGCTGAAGTATGAATAGGAAGCTGGTTTATGAATAGGAAGCTGGAGTATGAATAGGAAGCTGGAGTATGAATAGGAAGCTGGAGTATGAATAGGAAGCTGAAGTATGAATAGGAAGCTGGAGTATGACTAGGAAGCTGGACTATGAATAGGAAGCGAAAGTATGAACAGGAAGCTGAAGTATGAATAGAAAGCTGAAGTATGAACAGGAAGCTGAAGTATGAATAGGAAGCTGAAGTATGAATATGGAAACTGGAGTATGAATATGAAACTGGAGTATGAATATGAAACTGGAGTATGAATATGAAACTGGAGTATGAATAGGAAGCTGGAGTATGAATATGAAGCAGGAGTATGAATAGGAAGCTGAAGTATGAACAGGAAGCTGAAGTATTAATAGGAAGCTAAAGTATGAATATGAAACTGGAGTATTAATAGGAAGCTGGTTTATGAATAGGAAGCTGGAGTATGAATAGGAAGCTGGAGTATGAATAGGAAGCTGGAGTATGAATAGGAAGCTGAAGTATGAACAGGAAGCTGAAGTATTAATAGGAAGCTGGAGTATGAATATGAAACTGGAGTATGAATAGGAAGCTGAGTATGCATAGGAAGCTGGAGTATGAATAGGAAGCTGTAGTATGAATAGGAAGCTGGAGTATGAATAGGAAGCTGGAGTATGAATAGGATGCTGGAGTATGAATAGGAAGCTCACTTTAGCCTCAGCCATGAGTGATCAGATGATAAAACATTTTACTTTAAAGTTGTTGAAGACAGCTTTGTCCTGAATGTATTTATCTTTTACGTTATTATACCTTCCAGTGGAATTTTTCATAAGAGAAATGAAGAGATACAGAACGTTTGAAACTTCCCAGGCTGCTTCTTCATGTGGACAAACTGTGGCAAAAGTGAATTACAAATGGGTGCAACTTCTATGCTAACCGGGGTATTATTTACAGAAGGAAGTCTCAATCATTGCTAAATGGTGACCCTTGTATATTATTTTTCAAAACTCCTGTAAGAGCTATGATCAGTATTATCTTTCTTTTTTCAGTTTTTTTTTTTTAATTACTTAAATTTTTTATTGAGCATTTTCAAATATACAAACTAAGGTAAACACAACATACAATACAAAAGAAAAGGGCGAAACAGTAATTCAAATAATCTGGTTGTGGAACAATAGAGAAGAGGGAGATCGGGGAGGGTGGGGGAAGGGGTAGCATTTGTACCAATATCGCACTGTATTCAACAATTTAAATACCACATGTATCACTCTGTTCAAAGTATTCTAGTCTATATATGGGGATATACCTGCATGGCGGAACCAAGGAGCCCAAATATCAGAGAATTGCGAGGTAGAGCCGTTCAGATAGGCTGAGAGTTTTTCCATATAGATTATATGCCACATTTTGTTGTTTATTTGATTTAAGGATGGGGGGGGCGGTTGTTTCCAATTTTTGGCAATTGTACACCGTGTAGCGTTTAAAATTTGGGATATTACTCTAGCTTTTTTTTTTAGAGATATTAACCATTGGTTTTCCTAGTAATATATATACTGGGTGTGGGACAGAGATTTCTAGTATCTTGTGTATTAAGGTGAACACTTCCATCCATGTTTGTTGGATTTTGGGGCATGACCAGAATATATGCAGTATATTCCCCACTTCACCACAACCACGCCAGCACAGAGGGGAAACGCCTGGGAGAAAAGAGTTCAACCTGGCAGGAGTCATATACCATCTGAATATTAACTTGTAAATATTCTCCTTAATTACAACGCATGATGAATTTTTGGAAGCAGCTTCCCAGATGTCTGTCCAGGTATCGAGATCTATACAGACGTTAAGATCCTTTTCCCAGGATACCATATAGTTATCGGGGGTTTGGTTGTTCTTGATAGAGGATATACTGTGATATATTCTGGAGATGATGCCCTTTGTGTGGGGCTGGTGTAGACACCAGTCCTCATACAAAGTTAAAGCATGGGGTTGACTTGGCTTGTAAATTGATTGGATATTGTGCCTAACCTGGAGAAATCTGAAGAATTCGGAGGAGGGGATATCATGGTTTGTTTGTAGCGAAGCCAATGGGGGACTTTCCCTTGAGTGAGGATATCCTTGACTCTTGTGAGTCCTTTTTGAATCCAGGTATGGGAGTGCGGGTTTCCTGTGTAAAAAGGAAGGGAGGGATCCGAGAATAGTGGTTGCATAAGGGAAGGGGAATCGGTTAGTTGGAACTTGGTTTTGAGGGAATCCCAGAGATTACAGGCAAAGGATATCACCAGGTTCTTGTAGATCTCAGGTGGTCCAGACTTTTTGTTGAGCCAGAGAAGATTTTTTATTTTACATGGGGAACAAATCAGGTCCTCTATCTCGACCTACCTCCTTTCGGTTTGGTTTGAATGCCAGCTAATGAGTTGCCCTAGCTGTGCGGATCTATAGTAGTTTTGTAAGTTCGGGAGAGCTAAGCCTCCTTCTGATTTGGACTTATAAAGAATATCTTTACGAACTCTGGGTCGCCCATTTTGCCAGACAAACTTCAAAATTTTCTTCTGTAAATTATTTAGGTCTTTCTGACAGATTTTAACCGGGAGAGTTTGGAAGAGATAGAGGAGTCTAGGTAGAATATTCATTTTAATGGTGGTTATTCTCCCAAACCAGGATATTATATATGGATTCAAAGTGGTTAAATCCTTAGCTATCTGGTCGAAAAAGATTTTAAAATTTGCGTTGTATAAAGTCAAGTAATCTTTTGTTAATTGGACCCTTAGATATTTAATATGGTTCGAATTCCATTTAAAGTCGAAATTGAGTTGGAGTAATTTTACTAATTCTTTAGGGAGATTTAAGCTAAGGGCCATGGATTTGGAATGATTCATTTTATAACCTGAAAGGGAGCCGAATCATGAAAAAGGTTAGGGAGGGATGTGAGAGGTTTTGAGAGCGTCAATAGTATATCATCCGCAAAAAGAGCTATTTTGAATTCTTCCTGGCCAACAGGAATACCCGCAATATTGGGGTTCATCCTTATCCGGCATGCTAATGGTTCTATGGCTAAGGCAAACAGCAGAGGTGAGAGCGGACAACCCTGTCTAGTTCCATTTGATATTGAAAAGGGATCAGATAAGGAGTTGTTCGTCCTCACCGTGGCCGTTGGTGTGGAGTATAGTGTGTTTATGCTGTTTAGTATTTTGGCTGTGTAGCCCCGGTCTTATTTTGCCCCCAGAGACCCCCCTCCGAGTTTGTGGAGCGGTCGCAGGTGCCGCCGGAGCCAGCGACGGACCCGGCTAGCGGGGGCCGCCATTGCTGATGCGCGTGCATGCGCCGTGATCGTGCATGCGCGGGAACAGTTAGAAAGTTGCGGCAGCCATTAGGGACTCGCGCATGCGCAAGGCAAGTGCGCACGCGGCCCCAATCCAAAAACAGCCTCCATGGGACTACAAGTCCCATGAGGCCTAGAGAGGCAGGCACCAGGTGTCCACAAGTGGCCAATGAGAGGCCAGGATTCACTAGAGGAGCATTGATACATTTCGCGGGCTTAGTGCGACGGCAGTTGGAGCTGGGAGCAGGAAGGGGAAGGAAGGGGAAGGAAGGGTGTAGGGAGCAAGTGGCTCCTACACCAGGTAAGGTAGTTCCCCAGATCCCAGGAAGGCCCCAATCCCCCCCGGGGTAGGGGGTAAGTACTGAGGGAGGGCCCCTAAGTTAGGGACCCTGCCCTTAGCAGTGTGTGGAGTGTGTAGTCTTCTCAGTGTCACGGCTGTCAGTGCTTTGTGCGCTGACAAGTAGGCACAGTGTGTGTGTGCAGCATGGTTGCTGCAGGTACAGTGTGAGTGCAGTGTGTTTGCTGCAGGTGACCCACCTGCATAGGACAGGCTAACCCGTAGGCCCCTAGGAGTGTTCCCTGAAGTCACCAAAGGTTGCTGTGCTGCAGGGACGCCCATAGTGGTAGCGAGCATCACCCTTTACTGTGTAGACAGCTAGGGACAAAGGGACAAGCGTGCGCAGCAGGCTTGCTGGTGAGTCGTCTGGGACCAGACGGCTGGACATTGAGACCCAGGAGACAGACCGCTGATTCATCTGACCCTTTGCGAAGAGGTACCGGTCACCGTCGTGACCGGAAGGTACTATAACAACAAGTGCACCAACACCAGTCAACAGGCGCTGATCCCGCCTTAGGTTAAACTCTTTAGGAACACTGAGCGAGTGGTTAAAGAACTGAGCCTATACCAACACATTACCGTACACGGACACGGTGTGGAGCACGCGGTAGCGGGACTCATTAGGAGCGTGGCTCAGCCACTACTGTTATAAGGACGGTACCAGTTATTAGGGTGTTAGGCATTGCTGCTAAGGTTGTGTATTGATATGTGTTATTGCTACGTTGCATTATAGAGTAATAAGGTTACCGGGCATTATCATTATTACAGTAAAGTTGGTTGCATCACGTGTGTGTATGTATTTCTTGCCCAGGGGAATCTCACATAACAGGGATCCTGGGTAAGTGGAGGCGCTGCGCTATAAGTGTTACCCCAGGCTCCCAGCTAGCGGAGGCTCAGATCTCCTGGAGCCGCAGGTGTTGTTCAGCGACCAGTAGTTCCTTTGGGAGGGTTCAGAAAAAGGGCTACAGCTGTGAATCCCATCTGCGAAAGCGTAGCTGACATAAACTGCCAGTCTAATCGATCGAACGCTTTTTCTGCGTCTAAAGAGAGTAATAGAGATGGGCACTTTGTGTTTTGTGCTACGTGTATTAGATTCACTGTCCTCCTAGTATTGTCAAGGGCTTGTCTGCCCAGGACGAACCCCACCTGGTTCTTTTTTCAGTTTTATTTATTTTTACTGTAAATTTAAATGCAGTTCTTCCATTTCCTTTCATTTTAAATTACACTCTTTTATGACACAGCTTTGATACACCAGGTTGTCACGACACCCTGCTTGAGAAGAACTGATATCCAGCCTAAATTGCTTGGTCAAAAGACTCAGATGTTGATGTCAATGCCAGACATTTACTGTATAGATCAATCATTTATCTTAGTCATCAGGAAATTCTGATCAACTTCTCCATCAACTAAACGCAGATCATTGTGATGTGACTTTCAAGACATTCATGTTTTAGCTTCATCTTGAAATGCATCCTAGATTAATTGCTTTTTTACCAGAGAAATTTATCGATTTTAAGGCCTTGGCCATGTTTGGCGCTTGCTGGCGGAAGCGTGCTGACGCGCGCTCCCACTCAGCACTGAGCCCCTACAGCCGCAATTAGAGCGGCTTTAGTAGGGGCTCACCTGCGCTTCCGCGCGCTTGCGGAAGCGCAGGTCTTAGGGGAATTTAAAATTCCCCCGCTTGCCGGCGAGACAGGCCGGTCACGTGAGCGGTTCGCCCAATGAGGGCGAACCAGCTCCGTGACGTCACTGGCCCGCCCCCGGCCAGTGACGCGCCCGCCCCCGGCCCGCCCCCTGACGGTCTGTCCCCCTTCTGCCCCGATCCATGTCTCCTGTGTGTGTGTGTGTCTGTGTGTGCGTGCATGTGTGTGTGTGTGCGTGTGTGCATGTGTGCGTGTGCGTGTGTGCATGTGTGCATGTGTGTGCGTGTGTGCGTGTGTGCATGCGTGCATGTGTGTGCATGTGTGTGTGTGTGCATGCGTGCATGTGTGTGCATGTGTGCATGTGCGTGTGTGCGTGCATGTGTGTGTGTGTGCGTGTGTGCATGTGTGTGTGTGCGTGTGTGCATGTGTGCGTGTGTGCGTGTGTGCATGCGTGCATGTGTGTGCATGTTCTATTGCGTGTGTGTGTGCGTGTGTTGCATGTGTGTGTGTTGTGTGCGCATGTGTTGTCAGTGTGTGTGCGTGTGTATGTGCATGTGTGTTTGTGTGAGTATGCATGTGTGTGTGTATGCATGTGTGTGTGTATGCTTGTGTGTGTGTGTATGCACGTGTGTGTGTGTATGTGTATGCATGTGTGTGTGTGTGTGCGTGTGTGTGTGTGCCTTTGTGTGTGTGTGTGTGTGTGTGTGTATGCATGTGTGTGTGTATGCTTTTGTGTGGGTGTTGTGTGTGTGTGTGCGCATGTGTGTGTGTGCATGTGTGTGTGTGTATGTATGTGTGTGCATGTGTGTGTGCATTGTGTGTGTGTGTATGTGTATGCATGTGGTGTGTATGCGTTGTTGTGTTGTGTGGTTTGTGTGTGTGTTTGTGTTGTGTGTGTATGTGTGTGTGTGCCTGTGTGTGTGTATGGTGTATGCATGTGTATGTTATGTCTGTGTGTTGTGTGTGTGTGTGGTGTGTGTGTGTGTGTGTGTGTGTGTGTGTGGTGTGTGTGTGTGTGTGGTGTGTGTGTGTGTGTGTGTGGTGTGTGTGTGGTGTGTCATGTGTATGTATATGTGTGGCATGTCATTGTGTGTGTGTATGTGTATGCATGTGTGTGTGTATGCATGTGTGTGTGCGTGTGTGTGTGTATGTGTATGCATGTGTGTGTGTGTGTGTGTTGTATGCATGTGTATGTGCGTGGCGTGCGTGCGTGAATTATTTATCAAAGTTGCACAATGTTAATAAATAATTTATTCTCACATGTCTTTTTTTTAATTTTAAAATATTATATAATACCACACACAACACACACACACACCACACACACACACACACACACACACACCCACACCCACACACACACACACACACACACACACACACACACACACACACACACACACACACACACACACACCGCTTCCCTACACACACTGACAGCTACCAAGTGACACACACACACAGTGATACCCGACTCCCAAGCGCTTGCTGTCTCCTCTGTCAGGACAGCAAAAACTCCTGGTAGAGCGAGCGGCAGCAAGCAAGAGCGAGCAGCAGCACCTAAGCACTTACTATGTCCCAGGCCTTATAGAGCATACGGTGGTGTGAAAAAGAAAGTACACCCTCTTTGAATTCTATGGTTTTACATATCAGGACATAATAACAATCATCTGTTCCTTAGCAGGTCTTACAATTAGGTAAATACAACCTCAGATGAACAACGACACATGACATATTACACCGTGACATGATTTATTTAACAGAAATAATATAATCAGAATATAATCACGTTGAGGATAATAAAATTGTTTAAGGAAACAGATTACATTGGTGAGTTGTTAAAAAAAAATGTTTTTTTATATATATATTTTTCAACTACACAGAGCTGTTAGATGCTATATGAAAACACACTGTTTTCCTCTATATCTTACAAGGATCATTACACTCCCTTCGGCGTGCTGACTGGGAGAACCAGCAAGGAGATAGTGTGAACAAGTGTTTAGATTGCTTTCCACTGAAGCTGATGAACCTGTTTTGAATCTCAGTGTAAGCTTCTTCTGATCTGCCACAAGCACCAACAATTATACTGTAAACTCTTTGGGGGCAGGAGTTTGTGCCTCAAGCTAGTTATATACAGAGCTATATACAGTGTGCTGCAGCAATGTATAAGAAGTATCAATCATTTTTCTTTTCCCTTTTTTTTTTCTGAGAGGTGGAGAAAACCCACAAAATATTGACCCATCATTCCCTTTCCACGCATGGGAAAGATGTCAGCCTGGGCATCTGGGCCCAAGGATTCCCCTCTGCAAATGTCTTTGAAAGAAAAGTTAATCTGAAATTATAACTTTCAATAGATTGCAGATCTACAACCCACAAAACCCAGACCTGGTACAGGAGAGCGGTGGCCCATTTGTCCATTGAATGACTACCCCCAAGCGGAAGACCTACTATCCCAGGTTAACTGAAGCTCATTGGCGCTACTATGGCATCAAATTTAAGGGGAAATGTGAGATATTAAGTCATACTGTATTTGCACAGATTACCTTCATTCAATATTAGCTCAGATTAGTTTCACTCAAAAGCCAAGCAACCAAGGAAGCTATTTACTAAAGTGTCCCAGCTAAAAAATTACAGCACCAGGTTAATCAAAGGAAAAAAATGCATTTTTTTGTTAATGGGATTACTTTCCTTTGATAAATCTGGTGCCTCACACGTGATTGTGAGGGAAAGGAGAGGGTGTGTGGGACTTGGCTTGTTGCTGGGTGGGTAGGCAGGGGGACAGAGAGAGAGAGAAAAATAAAAATGAGGGAGTTTTTTTGTTTTTAAGTTTGGTTTAAACATTTTTTTTATTATGAGTGGTGCTGGTGGCAGCCTAGGGAAGGAAGGTCTCTGCTCACGCCTAGAGATGGGAGAATTTTTGGGGTGTATTTGGATCCGCAGCGGATCGGTTGGGTCCTTTGGTCCACGGATTTCCGCGGATCAATCTCAAAAAGGACGATTCGCGTTTTGCGGATTTTTTTTAGTATTATTGCCAATACAATCTGCGGATTACGCAACCCGTTAATGGATTTGTAGAATCCAATTTGCGGATTATTAAGAATCCGCCAACGGATTGCTGAATCCACGGATTGGATTCTACAAATCCATCAACAGATTGTATCCAATCGTGGTTTTTGATGAGTCCGCCGGATTAAAAACAACCAAATCCGTTTGCGGATTTTACACCGCGAAACGGATTTTGGGTGGAAGATCTGGGAAACGGATGTGGGCTGATTCGCCCATCTCTACTCATACCCTCTTGAGAATGAGGAGGAATTTTTCACGCTCAGTTGGCAGGGCCAACTTCAGCTCAGCTAAGCTTCAAGGGCAGTTGATGTACCAGTTGATTTTCCTGGTACCAGCTGTAGGAATAGCCATAGTACTGTGGCTTCTGCAGCTCCAGTTGGTGTTGACTCAAGAACCTGCTGCTCCTACTGCTGTTCAGCCTGTGCCAGAAAAGCATGTTGTGTTGGAAAGTAGCGTTAGAAGCAGCAGGTAGGATTTAGGATTTGGAGGCCTTTGCCTATTTGTTGGAGAGTTCGTTTCTGTCAGGGTCACCTTTGTCAGTAGCTATTTCCTCTGTGTCATAGACCTCGGGTGATTCTGTCTGTATTCTCCTCCCTACCTTTTAAGTAGTAGGTTTATTCATGCACCTGTGGAAGACAGGCCTATTGAGACAGTCTCCCACCATTACAGAGGCAAAGGAGAATGTTCACAGATTGTGTTAAGACCTGCAATGGGGCCATGCCTTGGTGGGGCTGCAGGCTGATAACGCTTTGGCCAATGAGTTTAACTAAATGACCCTTCCCTATGAGAAGGCAAACAGTTAAGTATTTAACTATATATTTTTTGTCATATTGGATGCAGCATTGGGAAATGTTGTCTTTTGTTGTATCTATTTGGTCACCTAATAGCACTTCTTTTGACACAAATATATGATATGATGTGGTGGGTGTTGGGGTTAGAGCTGGCAGGGATTGTGTATGTTTGTATACTGACAGAGAGACTCATGATGCTTCCTGTGCCCAGTTCCAGCTGGTGTTTGAACAGGTGTGTGAGCAAGAGATGCAGCAGCACATATTGCAAGCTAATGCAGGTCAAGCTGGGTTCAGTGTTGCCAGAGCAGGTCCCAGTTATAGTCTGTAATGGAACCCCATTTAAATCCGTGTCTTTGGATCTTGTTTCTTCAGCTGCACTATCTGAGTGCTATGCCCAGCATCTCTACTGCGCTCTTTCAGCTCTAGCTGGGGCAGAGGAAGCATCATCAGGTGGATAATGTAGGGGTTTAGGAGATGGATTCCCGGACAGGAGGAGTGGATAGCATAGTAGGGACCGCTTCCAGAGCGGGGGGCGCATTAATCGAACTTGGAGAAGGTGAGAGTGACATTGGTGGTGGGGATGATGGCTCTTCTGATGAGCATAGCAAGGAGCATGTTGAAGAAGGTGAGGCAGAGGAAGGGGTACATGCCTCTCAAAGACGTCATGCTGGTAGTCCCCAGGTTACCATTTGTTGTATTCCAGCCTCCTCCAGTATAGCTCGCCACATCTGCCCACAGGAGCACTGATTCCCATGGTGTGGGAATACTTGCAATTGCCCCGCCATGGCTTGGTGAGTGACTCTGCGGTGGTACACTGCATCCTTAGTGGTGCAGTGGTGTAGTGGTGCATAGGTACCGGAGTGGAGACTGCCTGGGAATGAGTGGTCTGCAGAAACACATGTGAAATATCCACTATGACCTCTGGGAGAGGAATCAGTGAACCTATGCATCCTCACATATCTCCAGACGTGATGATCCTGCCCCAGGTCATGGTGGAAGAGCCATCACCTCCGCCCTCCAAAGGAGACAGTCAACCACTCTTCCTCGATGGCACACCAGGCCCAGGCAGGCTATATGGTTTGCCTCTGCTGTGAGAAGTGACTGTTACTTCTCCACCATCTCCCAGCCTGTGGAAACTCCTTATTCTACCCCACATCCACAGAGACAACGGGGGCAGGAAGTGAGAGAGAAATGAAGTTGGCTTTAGAGTGGGATAGGGTAAGAAGCCACAGGACCCCCATTGTATCCCTTCTCCTGGCAGTCTGTGGGTGTTCAATGTCTGCACTGTGGGCAAGTTGTTAGTAGGAGTGAGTATTTGAAGATTTGTGGACATGGATGATCGTCGAGCACGTGAGGCTTCATCACCCCTAGCAATTCCGCCATTTGGATAGTGGTGGTCAGAATCATCATTAAGCGCCGATGATCAGGGACAGGGACAGCCCTGTTGTTGCGCCTCCTCAAGTACGTGGCAATGAAGATCCTTCATCCTCTCCATCCTCACCCTGAAAGCAACCGGCTCAATTTATCTTACTCTCACTCCTTTGACCTTGTCCTTTACTGTCAGGGTCTATCACGTTACAGAACACAGAATTATGTGACGTCATCATGACACAGATGTGTTTTAGCTACTGACACTGGTTGCATCTTAACCATTTTAAAGTTTTGAGTTGTGGTGCACCATCATTGATTTTTAATGCTGGTGTTGGATATTACACAATCCCTTACTGTTATTCTCACCTCCGACAAACAAATCCTCATTATATTTCTTTCTGCTGCTTCCAACATGGTCTCTTCCTATGACATGGTTTGAACACTGCTGTTTTTGGTCTTCTGCAGTGTTGCTGTTACTGAGCCGACTCTCGTCCTCAGTTCTCTTATTTTTTTCAAACGTTTTTATTAGGCAAAAGTAGATATACAACAAGTCATAGGTGATACATAGCCTAATACACATGGTTTTTCAAACATAAAGGAAAGACAGGATAGAACATCGCCGTATACAGCGAGGCCTCTTGTCCTTCTCTTATTTTTTTAATAAATGTTTAAAAATATATATATTTATATAAATATATATATACATTTTAAGTTATGGTGGGTGAAAAAGGCGACAGAAAACCTCCACCGTTAGCATATTGCCAATAAAGAATATCTCACTTGTGAGCACATTCACATGTCTTAGACAGGTTGGCAACCCTGCCTTTCAACCATTATCACCTCGCATACAGTGCTGCCACTGCAGCAAGGGATTCTGGGAAATGACATGCAAATGAGTCCACAGCGTCATCTGACGCGATGAAGGTAGGCGGGGGGGGGGGGGGGGGGAGGGCGGGGGGAGAGAGACAGGGGGGCGCAGCACTAAAAGTTTGCACTCCCCTGGATTACAATATACGGAAGAAAACACACTTACTGGGGGTCTGGGCTACAAAACTAACCTTTCCTAGTAAATAGCACAGAAAACAAAGTCTTTACAAGTCCTTTAGATGACCGGGACTAGGCCCGAAAAGTCCTGGAACTGAACTCGGCATGCAGTTCCTGACGCCACCGCTCTTTCCACTCTGGAGGTGCTGAAATCACTTGACCAGGAGCGAGTACCAAACGTCCCGGTACTCTTTTCAGCTTGTAGTTCCAGCCGCGACCACTACATTCTCTTTTCAGAACTTGGCCCCCGAAAAGTTTCTTGCCTTGAAATTTCTGAAGCCGGCTCGCGTCTATTTCTCACAGAGCATCTTTTGGTCAGTTCAAATCTGCTGCTGTTGTCTTGGTGCTTAGAATCTCTCAACCTGATTGGCTGCTAGGTTTCTTATAGGATTTCAGTCCCATTCACAAAACGCTACCGCCAATCAGCGTGTGGGAATATTTCTACCAGCCTATCACAGATTTGCCGGTACTCTGAAGCCGGACGGGCAGTGATTTCAATTCTGCCAAGGGGCATGTGCCAACCTGGCACCTCTGCCGCTTAGCATATTGAACTCCCCGCTGGGCCAGGCTCCTCAGAGTCTGGGGCCATGCAAATAGTCGCCGGATAGCCCTTATTCATGTCAGGATGTGGGTACTTGTGTGCAACTCTGGTATTCCGCCCGTCCATACACCTTGGCATCTCTGAGACTTTCAAGTCCGGGACACAACCAGACACAGTGGGACCACGCCTGGTGGCCATCTGGTCTCTCGGAACCACGGACTTGGAAATTCCCCAGTTCATGTACAGTGCAAAAACATATATACCGGTATACACCATGTTAGTAAAAATCTTACAAAATCCTCATCCTCTAGGATCTACTGAAAAGATGCGCAAGTTCATTTTCAGAGCTCCTAGACCTTCCTATAAGAAGCTTACTAAAAAGTTGCTTCAAAGACTGCTTGGGTTCATTTTCAGATTTGCATCTATTGTACCGAAGCTGGACTTAGAAATAATTTTACTCTCGCAACCTTATACATGGTTGGAGACACCCCGAACCCCTATACCGGGTCTGGGGGCCTGGGCATATACTGCGGGAGACTCCCCCTAAACCAGGGACCCCTGACTATACCTGGGATACACGTATCCCAATTCCCCCTTTTACCTTTATGGTCTGTGCTGAATAGGGCATCCTGGTGGTGAGCCGCGTAACTGCTTTCCAGAGAGGACTTTGTCCGGAGGTCGGTGTCTACATGTACCTGGGAATCTGACTCTGCTCCCGGATACATTTTGGGGTGGCCAGTAACTCTGGACCCCGTCTACAGACACAACCTGACAACACTTTTACCGCAAAGTCCACCCTGAAACTCATAACCTGAGAATCTCCACTGGTTAGCACTCCTGGAAAGGCAAAAGACACACAAATTCTTTATTGTCATACAATACATTAATTGCAGGTACAATACACAGGTTGAGGAGCTGACAACCTAAAACCTGAAACAAGGTTCAGAGGTAACCAGCCGGGTATAATACCTTTATTTATGGCCTGGTTACCCGCTCACCGTCACACAGACCAATGACTGAGTGTAAGCAGAAAAGTCCATTAGGCAGTTGGTCAGAAAGGGCAGTTGGTCTGAGGTGAGCAAAGTGTGAGGAAGTGAATTAAAAGAGAGACAAAAGACTCATCCAAGATAAGGAAAACATTCTAAATCCTAACTGCCGGCGCAGCGATTTTCCACATGGACTGCGATACACTCCACCTCGTATGTTACCGCTGCTAACAGGTACAGAGTCACCAATTGTATAAATCCGCAGATTGCCCGCTCCCCACGGGACCGGACCGCCCTGAGCCCACAAAGGGCAGGAGAAGCATGAGTAATCTGTCACAAGGAAGAGGTGGGGGTACAAAACCTTGCGATGCTGCTCAAAAGTATATCCAGCCTTGACACATTTATATTTGTTTATAAGTTCCCAAACAGCACAATAAATCCTTTAACATTGTCCCACAAAGCCAGATATGAACATCAGTAGTACTGTACACTCAATATTGTATATGAGGCAGCAGTAATATCTACAATACTGGTCACATTTGAATATCAATGATACTGTTTACTCAATAGCCTGTTGTCGGAGGTATATCTTGTATGAGTTAGCAGTAATGTCTTTGTACCAAACACTGGTGAGTGTATATAAATTGAATAACTCACTTTTAGGCCGTGGGAAACTGGATGCTGTCGGCGTGCTCCTACCGAGGGTTGAACAACAGGAAAAAAGCTTTGTGAGGCGGTGCAGCTGCCTTGGGAAAAAAATTGAGGACCGGGACGGCTCTGTCTGTACAAAACTTTTATTGGCACATTACAAGAAGAAGTCCGCTCTTACGCGTTTCACGCTTCAGACCGCGCTTTATCAAAGAACATTGGGAAGTTCTTCAAATGGATCTGATTTTACAACTCACTTTGCCACCCAAACCTAAGGTAGTTTTCAGAAAAGCCAGGAACCTGAAAACTTTATTAGCACCCAGTTCCCTCAAACCGCCGAATATAATTAATTCCATTGGTAATTTCCTAAGCAAGCCGAATAGGAATTATAAATGTGGGAAATGTGGTGCAAGGTAAAACATATAAAGATAACAGAACAGGGAAAGAATATAAGATCAGTGAGTTCATTACCTGTTCCACTAACTTTATAGTTTATGTCATTGACTGTCCCTGCATTAAATATTATGTAGGGCAAACGATCAGACCTTTAAAGGTTAGGATTGGAGAACATGTCAATGGCATTAAAAATGCAAGACGCCTTCTGGAAGAGGGAAGAATATTCATAATTTGGCACAGCACTTCCTTGACCACCATGGTGGGTCAGCGGAGGGTCTGCATTTTAGAGGTTTGGAATTAGCGAAATGGGAAGTTGGGAAGGGAGACAGGGATCTGGAACGTCTCCAGCAAGAACAATTCTGGATTTATACGTTAAGCAGTAGGGCCCCTGTGGAGTTAAATGAGCAACTGGCATTTTACCCATTTTTAAATAGAGTGGGTTGGCCTAAGTATGAATCTTTACTGAATTTTTATATGCAGTCAGTATTTGGCTTCAATTTGACTTGTTTTTTTTTTTTATGTATGATGTGTTATCATTTTATCAGCTTTTTAAATGTTTAATGTTTTAAATTAGTAAATGTGTGGTATTATTAGACATAGCCATGTACTAAAAATATATATATATTATGGTTGGTAGGACACATGGGTTTGGTAGGAATGTGTTTCTCTAATGTACTTAGCTCTATGGTAGATTTTTAATTATTATTATTTTTTAAATGGATGTCTCTTCTCTATCTAGTAAATTAAGTGTATATATTTATATATAACACAGAGAGTATAGAGTGAGATACAAGAGAGTCATTGGAGCATATGAATTAGGTTACGTATATTGAACCAGAAAGACAATTCTGTTTTCTCTTTTCATAGTATTCCAATAACACATCCCAACAGGCTAAACAATCCTGTGACAGATCTGTGTTGTCATGGCAACACTCACCGCATAATTGAGGATTTTAAGTACCAGTCCATCCAAATTTTTGGGCAACCAAAGACATGAATTCGACACTGTGCCATTCAGTATTCTGTTTTCTCAAATCTATTTTAAATAAAAATCTGAGGCCTAAGATTTTCAGTAATCAAATGTTCCCGGAAAAAAAACATTTTAAAAATCAAGTATGAGAAATTGTTTTAAATCACAAATCATATATCACAAAGCTAATACTGGAGGTTGAGCTATACAACTTTGTTGGTTTATCTAAAAACAATTTCTGGAAGGACCAGTGATTCACAATTACAATGTATTGTTTAACAAACTGACTTAATTGTCGACTAAACTCAAAAGGATTACAGGGAAGATATCTCTGCCTTGCACCAGTGTTGCACCAGCATTGCGCTAGGTTTGTCCAATTGTTGAAGATGCCAAAATTAGTGTTGGACAATATTATGTATTTAAATTGTACAGGCAGTCCTCGTTTTACAACGCTTCGCTTTACAGCGAATGGCTTATCCAACGCTATGCAATGCATACCTATGTTCATTTTTACAACGCCAAAACGGCTTATCCAACGCTCTTACGACGCTTTGCAAAGTTGTTTGTGTATATAATATATATTATACTATATAATATATTATATTTTTATATTATATATTATGTTATATTATATATATAATACAGTATATGCACTATATAATTTGTGTGCGCTGCATATCTTATTGTCTGCGTAAAATATTTTGTGTATTTTAGCATTAAAAATGCCTTCAGGAACGGAACCTTTAATTTAAACAGTGTTCCTATGGGAAAACGTGTTTCGCTTTACAACGTTTCGCTATCCAACGCCATTTTGAGTTACACATTGTGTCGGATAACCGAGGACTGCCTGTATAGGCTGTATTAGGCCTGGGACATAGTAGAGTAGGCTGTGCTGAGCCGCGCTGAGCAGATGCACTTACCCCCTGCATCTGTCATCAGCGCGGCTTTACCAGCTGCTTCCGCATGCGTGTGGAGGCTGAGAAAATTTCACGAGACAGGCAAGTTTGAAATTTGCCGCTCAGGGGAGCGGAGGAGCGGTCACATGACCGCTCGATAACCAATGAGGCTGCAGCCGGCATTTGCAGTGCTGTGTCGGAGTTGAGAGCCAGCAGAGAGAAATCAGAGCAGAGAGAGCAGAAGAAACAAGAGAAAGCAGAGAAAAATGAATCCCTCCCAGATAGAGCAACTAATAGATGAGGTTGAAGTGAGGGATTCCCTATGGAATCAACGATCCAAATCCTACCATGATAGGATTATGCATGACAAATTATGGAAGGAGATAGGACAGATTATGAATTAGCACGTTAGTATTTGATAGTATTTTATATGTTAATAATTGTAAGTTTAAAACTGTGTCATATTTATGTAAAGTGTAAATTTTATTTTATTGTCCATGTATATTTTTAGTGCCCCCAAATGTGTCCGTAAGTGCACACGCAAGTGTATTTTTAGTGCCCCCAAATGTGTCCGCAAGGGCACGCGCAAGTGTATTTTTAGTGCCCCCAAATGTGTCCGCAAGGGCACGCGCAAGTGTATTTTTTGTGCCCCCAAAAGTGTCCGTAAGGGCACACGCAAGTGTATTTTTAGTTGCAAATATGCGCAGAAATTCATTCTATTAAATTATTGTTATTGTGTATTAATGTCTTGCTTTCTGTTTTGTGTGTTTTTTTTAGCTATTGTTGTTAAAAACAAACGGAAGAACCTTCGAGATGCGTTTCGGAGGGAAATAAAGAAAGTCAAGGTTCCACGTTCGGGGGACCCCGGACCAAGCAGCATGGACATTGGGTCATCGTGGCCTTACTTCGTTAACATGCTGTTCTTCAGGGAACAGATGTTAGCCACCAAAACAATGTCCAACCTGGAGGAACCAGGAAGCCCGGAGGAAACCATAGCATTATCATTTGTGGATTATGATGAGCCTGTTCCAGATAGTGATCCAGCACCGGCGTCGGCCTCGTCACCGGCACCGTCACAGGCTCAGGCACCGGCACCACCTGCCGCCATAAAAGCAAGGAACCAAAATGATTTGCGGCGCCACATGGTGAACACAGAAGAGCAAAAATTTCGGCTACTAGACCAATTGATCAATTCCAACAACGAGGACATGGAATTTTTTTAAGTTTTCTTCAATACATTTCTCCTCTCGATAGAATGGAGAAATTACGTTTTCGTATGAAATTTCAAGAACTTATTCAGGAGGCTGTCGAGGAATTTGAAGCCTCACAATAGCAAAATTATTTTAAAAATCGTGTTTCAGTACTAAGTTAATTTGTTATATATTGTGTTAAGTTATTAAGTTTTATGTGTCGTTACGTTAATGACAACGTTTTCAATATGTTGCATTTGCACTTTTAATTAAATATTTTAACGGTTATGAAAATTCTACTTTTGTTGTATTTATGTTATTTCTAGTCTTGTGTGCAGGGGTGGGGGGTGAGAGGGGGCACCAACGCAAGGATATGTGCAGGGGGGGAGGGAAGGGCGGTGGAAGAGAGAGTGGGAAGAGAGAGAGAGGGGGGAGAGAGGGGCGGTGGAAGAGAGAGGGGGGAGAGAGAGGGGGAAGAGAGGGGCGGTGAACACTTTTATTTAGCACGTAACAGTATTTTGAATTTAAAACACCTTACATTTGGTAAAGAATTATATTGATCATTTTTAATAAACATGGTAATGTATTTTTTTTACACATCATTTTGCCATGGCACTGCTCCCTCGGCATTGAAATATTCTTGAGATTATGGGGTTGTCTGTATGATAATAAGGGTGCTTCAGGGAAGACCTGTTGCAGTCTTGTATCTTCCTGGAGGATGGGTTGTAGTTTCCTGGCGATCTTGCGTAGGGCTCCTAGGTGTGGGTTATATGTGACCACCAAAGGTACCCTGTCGCTTGTCTCCTTCTGTTTGTATTCAAGGAGATCAGTTCTTGGTATTCTGGTGGCTTTGAGAATTTGCTGGTCTACACATACAGACATACAGGCAACGACACACACACACACATAAATATATATATATAAATATATGCATATAAAAATGTGTATATATATGTAATTACAGACATACAGGCAACGACACACACACACGCATAAATATATATATAAATATATGCATATATATATATATATATATATATATATATATATATATATATATATATAATATGTAATTACAGACATACAGGCAACGACACACACACACACGCATAAATATATATATAAATATATGCATATAAAAATGTATATATATATATATATGTAATTACAGACATACAGGCAACGACACACACGCATAAATATATATGTACAAATTTACACATGAATATATTTTGAAATATCAATATTTTTCGTGTCCAACTTACCGCAATGTGACCATCAATCTCTCTTCGGCACGAATGATGTTGCAAAAATTGGTCTGTACTGGGGTAATCTTTTCCTCAATTTTTTTCAATATATAATCAAATGTTGTTATAGACGTTCGCATGTATTCAAAGAAATAACGTTCATGCAAACGAAGCATGGGATATAAGGTCGCAAATTCGCCAAGTGTCTCACGCTGGCGATTTATCTCATGGACACTTGTTGTCCTGCCACCCAAAAGTTCAGTTTTGAGATACACATTCTCCAATAAAAAAAACATGCAGAGCTCTTTAGACATTGCCATTGTACCAAAAAGCTGACAAGTCGCACTGTACCAATGTACAACCTTGGCCACTATATAGTATAAATTGCTATATTTGGTACAATTTAGTACTGCCTGTAATTTGCAGCCTATAGCACACGTCAGTGAAGTATGGGGAATTGATGGCTTGGATGTCCGTCGCCGCCGTGACGTTGACGTCGCCGCTTGACGTCGGCGTCGTGACGTTGACGTCGGTGCCACAATGGCCCTGCCTGCCGAAACGACCACCACCCGCCTCCCAAGCGCGTTTGCTGTCTCCTCTGCCAGGCCAGCAAAAAGCTCCTGGTTGAGCAAGCGGCCGCGAGCAGCAGCACGGGTCCGCACGAATTGATCCACCATGCCCGAGGCCTTATCATCTTCCAACGGTAGTTAGATCCATTTCTATAGTTGCTGACTGGATGGCACGGATAAAAAACCGGGGATAGAAAATAATGCAAAAACAATAAAAGAAGAGAAGGATTCCCATGCTCATCATGTTTAATTTTAAGTGTGGTACTCTGTGCTAATAATTAATTAATTATCTACATGCAAGATCTGTAAGTGCTCCACTCATGCATAGAAAGAATAAAAACTGCATGAGTTATTTATCATCGGCAAAAAGCCTTAAACAAGTGTACCGTTTCTCACTATCTTTGATGAGTTCAACATTTGCACTGCTCAACACACACAAACAATGCAAAGTATCACATTGCGTCACTGCCAGCATCTCACTGCCTCAGCAACCAAAGCCTTCTTAAATGGTGCAGTTCTACACAGGGCCAACTAGAACTAATGGCAGTGATAATGTGGGCCATACAGTCCTACTCCATTTGACACCATGCTGCCCTTACAAATAAAAGGACCATTAAGTGTCTTCCTGCATTGGAAGGTGTCTTGTGGAAAAATGCAACTTAGACTCCCTGGGGAATAGCACAATCTCAGCAAAAAAAAAAAAAAAAAACTTCAATGATTTCCCTAAAAAAGTAACCACTTCAGAGGGATACATCCGACCCCTGGTTTATGGAAAAATCTCTCTCAAAAAACAGAAGTATGTCCTGGAAACACCTAAAAGCAGCAAAACCAGATAAGAAGAAAGACTCTCACAAGATGGCCGACGGCCATGAGGGAGAGGGAGCAAATCAAACTGAAGAAAGCTCAGAGGCCTGCAGCCCTAATCACAACCAGGTGAAATTGGACAACGAAATTGGACTGAGAAAATCCAACAAGTGGATCAGCTGCCCAGATGGTGGGTTGCCCCGGGGAGGCCGTGGGGTGAGGTCTGGGAGGGTGTGAATATACGAGTCACCTAGGAGACCCCCGAGACCCTCGGCTGAGATCTCCCGGGGGGGGGGGGGGGGGGGAGACGGGACCCGGGTGGGGAGGGATACCAGAGATAGGGATATCGTCACTGAGGGGGTGGAGAGGGAGGCGTATCCATGAGAGACTGATATGCAAGAAACTGATCTGCTATGTACTGTGATGTAATGTACTGAATTATGGTGAATCTTAATGTGACTGAGATAGGAGCCCCCTCCTCCCTCCCTCTCTTGGGGGGAGACTGGAATGCAATTAAAGCTGTATATATGGACAGATCGGGCTTTAAGAAAGGGAATCCTGTGGTCAACACCTAAACCAAAAATATGTCACATATGAAAGATACACTAAACATGGTAGACACGTGAAGGACTTTAAATCACACAGAGAGAGAGAATACACATTCTACTCACACATACACTCTTCATTTTCAAGGATCGATAGTATACTTACTAACGAAAGACTACTCTCCCACGTCTCCAACACTGAGATTGGAGAAATTAAAGTCTCAGATCATGCGCCAGTATACCTTGAATTAGAGATGGGAATTTCAAGAGCTAGTCCAAACATTTGGAGATTCCTGAACTATCTAGCCCAAAATGATCATTTAAAAAATTACCTACATAAATGCTGGGAGGAATTCGAATTAGGCAACGAATCACATAAAAACGACCCAAAACTCTTCTGGGAAACATCTAAGGCAGTTATGAGAGGCCACATCATATCATATATCAGCAGACACAAACGAGAGGCAAATAAAGGATGCAACAGAGCCAGCAAAGAACTAACACAAGCCTTTAAATCACTTAAAATAACAGATTCCCCACAAAACAGAGAAGACTACAGACAAAAAAAATGCAGCCTGTGCTAGATAATCAGGAAACAAAAAACCATTCAGCTAAAGAAATTAGCTTCTTTAAACATGGAAACAAGTCAGGCAGATTATTAGGTAATCTTATGAGAGGATTTAACAATCCAATTATCAAACTAAAAGACAAACCCGGGCAAACTTAAATGAAACCCAAGGAAATAGGTAACATTTTTATGGAATTCTACGAGCAACTTTACGATAGGGGGGGAAATCGACTCAGTAAGGAGGGAAAAGTTCTTTATGGATCTAAAAATCCCAAAGATCAGTGAAGCCCAACTAGAGAGCATAAGCGCCCCAATAACAACCAAAGAAATAAATGACACAATACTAAAATCTTAAAAACTTCAAGGCTCTGGGCCCAGATGGTCTATTGGTGTAATACTTTAAAATACTCAAAGACATAATTAACAATCCCCTGGAAAAAATGTTCTAAAATATTCAAGAAGGTAATACGTTCCCCACGTCTAGTCATTTTGCTCATATTAGAATTACAGGCATACCCCGGTTTAAGGACACTCACTTTAAGTACACTCGCGAGTAAGTACATCTCGCTCAATAGGCAAACGGCAGCTCGCGCATGCGCCTGTCAGCACGTCCTGAACAGCAGTACCGGCTCCCTACCTGTATCGAAGCTGTGCGCAAGCGGGGAGACTATAGAGCCTGTTACACATGCGTTATTTAGATCCGTTGTGCACGTATGTGATGATTGCAGTACAGTACATGCGGAAAAAAGGGAGTGCTTCACTTTAAGTACATTTTCGCTTTACATACATGCTCCGGTCCCATTGTGTACGTTAATGCGGGGAATGCCTGTATACATAAACCAGGAAAGGACCCCCTGAGACCGGAATCGTATAGACCCATATCTCTGATAAATCAGGACATAAAAATCTTCACCAAGATATTAGCTGACAGGGTAGCTAATGTTCTTCCCTCAATTATACACCCGCACCAATCAGGCTTCGTGAAGGGCAGGTCCGCAGTAAAAAAATATAAGAAAAGTAATATCTGTCATACACTGGATAAAATCCCACATAATAAAAAACTCAGCCTTGGTCACGATAGATGCGGAAAAAGGCATTCAATAATATACTATGGGAACATGTGCACTATGTGCTAGAAAAATTCGGGTTTAGGGGGAACTTCTGTACAATAATCAAAGCCCTCTACAATAAACCCTCAGCCAAAATTATTGCGGGCAGCAACCTCTCAGAAGTCTTCGCACTACACAGAGGCACCAGACAGACCTTAACTCTTTAACATGGCAATATAACCATTGACCCACTATCTAAGACAAATGGAGGGGTTTGAAGGAATTAAAATGGGAAAATTGGAGCTCAAACTGGCGATGTTCGCAGATGACATTCTACTATTCCTAAAAAAAACAGATAAGTCAATAGAGCATATACTAAAGGCAATCTCAGAGTTTGGCTTCTTCGCAGGATTTAAAATAAATGTGACTAAAACCGAGCTATTATATATATTAAAACCTGATAAAATAAACAACAACAATAAAAGTCCCCTAAAAATCGCGAAGGCCCCAATTAGGTATTTGGGTATAAACCTAGAAGCTGATTTGTCTAGACTGTACGACTCTAATATAAAGCCTATGTAACCCTGTTCCCCAGTAGCCCTGAGTCTCGGTCATGATGTTAGGGGATGTCAGGTCAGGCTTCTGGGGTATAACCTGACTCGTACTCACAGTGACATCGCCTCCATCTCTTGCAGTCCGCAGGATAAGGGGAGAAATCCCTGCTTGAGAGTCTCTTTCTCCTTCTTCCTGATAGATTTCAGTCACAGGCAAAAAAGTATATTAAACAGGATCACTTTATTCTGTATGCACACGGCACAGCAGTCAATCAGCAGCATATAGGGCCTGCACCCTTAAGATGTTCCTGGACCTACACTCCCAGCCAAACGGGCACCAGGAGCAGTCCTAGCTCTTCCCTTACTCCCTAATAGGATAAGGGGAACAGTCTCCCAACGCTCCCCTAAGGGAGGGCACACAGTATGCAGAGCCCTGCACACTGATCACGGGTAGACTATGCCTCTCTCAAGGTAGAGGCAGACTCATTAAATTCAGGAAATGCAACCCCTGAAGTACAGATCCAGCAGGAACCAGCCCCTTGCCCCTGATTGGACGCCAGGCCTGATTACACTACCTTCTCTGTGACTCACTGTGCTGCAGAGGTGTGGGGAAAACCCATGATTACTCCTGGCAACCTGCTCTTACCATGGATTACTGCCAGGAGGAGAGCAGACTGATAGCCCAAAACCACCTAATCACCTATAATAGGTGCAGACAAGACCCGTAAGTCTGCGGGGGGGGGGAGAGGGGGGGGGGGAGAGGGGGGGGGGGGGGAAGGGGGGGGGGGGGCGAGCTCACACAGCCTTTGCTGGGATGTCAGCTGCCTCTGAGTCCCCCGGCCAGGTCCCTTCTATCCTCCCCCACAGCAGAGGTACATGGAGGGAGGGAGAGGGGTGTGTGTGTGGAAGTTTGCCCCAAAAAATAAAAAATAAATTTTAATTTTAAAAACGCGAGCCACGTCAATACCGCTTTATAAGCGGATTCGCATTATAGCGGATTGCGCTATAACGGAGTTGAGCTGTGTATATATATATATATATAGACAAAACACAGAAAAGAATACCGCAATCAGAAACAACCGTTGAAAATAACTGATGTCCAAAACCAGAAAGTCCCAGTTTGAAATCAAAGGCTTATACTAGCGGTGCTAGAGGGGTAAATAATCTAAGAAAACCACAAAAAGCAAAAAAGACCTTCACAAAAAGCACTCAGACATAGCAAAAATAATACCAAAGTAATTGTAATCCATTAAATCATCAAAAATAAATTAAAACACATATAATAACACATTCTAAAATAACACACATGGAAAGCTGACTGAAAACCTGCCTGCAGAACTCAATATAACAAGGACAAATAAAGAGGACTGTCAAAACGAACAAAGAGAAAAGGAAATCAAGGAACCTCTATATATAAATCACAGAGGGGACAATGTACTCTGTGTGATTACAATCGGCCGGTCATGAACTAGTAGGTTACCTGAATACCTATAACTCTAATAGCTGTACTGATAAGGCTAATAATAAAGCCAGTCATGAATGAAGAGGGAACACCCCTGTAGGAACATAAATCACACATCAGAGGTAATAATTACATCCAGGCTCGTAAATTCAAAGAAACATGTGTAGATGAATAATATCCCCTAATAGGCGAGGCTGCATACGTAACCTAATACAAAAAAGGGGAAATAACACATGCGAGGCATAGATGAATAGTATCACAAATGTCCCGTGGTATGGAAACTCTATGTGACAAAGCACGATAGAGAAAACAGTCCAATGACTGATATAACACATGTAAGAACAGCAATAATCAGAGTGACAGAAATACTCCGCCCGTCGATGCACAGGAAAAAAGGCCTCCATGTGGATGAAAGCGTGAAGTGTATCCAAAAAGGGTAACCCCAAATGAAGTGCTGCAAAAAACAGCATAAGACAAAGTCCTTGAATACGCAATAATGTCTAAAAAAGAGCAGCAGGAGGCGTCTGTCAAAACCACTAACGCATTTCGCCCTACTGGGCTTCTTCCCAGAGTGGTTACGACAGATCCAATGCTGATCCTTCTTCCCCTAATTATAAAGGTAAAAAGAATTTAAACTCAGTGAGTGTAAGGACCTGCTAACGGTCATGCCCTGAAGTGGCAGCAGGCTTAAGACGCTTTGGCCAGAAGGTTGAACTGACTGAATATATAGGTATTGTACTGTGTATTTTTGTCACATTGGAAGTAGCTTTGGGCATCTTTGTTTGTTTGTTTGTTTGTTTGTTGTTCTATACATTTATCCACGCCCAGCAGCACTCCTTTTGACACATATACATATATATATATATTATGTGGCAATGTTTGGGGTTTCTCAGAGCTTGTTGGGTATCTGTATGTATATATATATATATAGAGAGATATATAGATATATAGATAGATAGATAGATAGTGCAGAATAAATAAGTTCTTCAGTCTTAGGTGATACCTTTTTTATTGGACTAACAATTTGTATCATAGGACAAGCTTTCGAAAGTTCTCCTCTCTTCTTCAGGTCAAGCAATACTGATATAGACAGGAATCTATGGCTAAAACAGTGTAGAGAGAAAAAAAACAAAACAAAAAACAGATATGTACTGTAGATAAGGTAGGGTGTTAAAAGTGTTTGAAGCCAGGGGAGGGTGACAAGGAAAGGTGTGGAGGGGGAGGTATGCTGTGGGGGGGGGCAGGGGGGGAAAGAAAGTGTGGATGAGAATAGAGGCAAGCAGGATAATTACAAACAATTTTGATAGGGTGTGAGAAAACCCATGTCCGCATTAAGTCCTTTGGTTTTGGTGTCAAAGAGTCTTATCATTCTGAGTTCAAATGTTTTCCGTTCTTGGGTGCGTTTAAACATTCCATTGACAATTTTACAACCCTACCCTAGAGGGTATACGAAAAATAATCAAAGATCTGCAACCCATGCTGCCAGAGGATGCAACATTAAAAGAAGTCTTCCCAAACCTCCCATTCTTGCATTCCGGCAACCACCAAACCTCAAACAGAAATTAGTCAGCAGAAAACTTCACAACGAACTTAAAGACACTGATAATGGCACAAAACCGTGCAACAACAAACGCTGCAAACTCTGCAAACATATATGCCAAGATCCCACAGCCAGTCACAACCATAGAACATTCAATGTTAAAGGATCATACAGCTGCACATCCAGGAATATAGTGTATATGATTCAGTGCAACAAATGTGACCAAGGTTGCTACATTGGGGAAACCAGCCAAAAACTACAAGGAAGAATGAATATGCACAGACACTCTATACTCCACCACGAAGAAGGTAGATACTGTCTCCTGTGGGACATCATTTCTCACAGCCAGATCATTCCATAAATGATTTAAAAATCTAAATCCTCAATGGAATGTTTAAACGCACCCAAGAACAGAAAACATTTGAACTCAGAATGATAAGACTCTTTGACACCAAAACCAAAGGACTTAATGCGGACATGGATTTTCTCACACCCTATCAAAATTGTTTGTAATTATCCTGCTTGCCTCTATTCTCATCCACACTTTCTTTCCCCCCCTGCCCCCCCCCACAGCATACCTCCCCCTCCACACTTTCCTTGTCACCCTCCCCTGGCTTCAAACACTTTTAACACCCTACCTAATCTACAGTACATATCTGTTTTTTTTTTCTCTACACTGTTTTAGCCATAGATTCCTGTATATATCAGTATTGCTAGACCTGAAGAAGAGAGGAGAACTCTCGAAAGCTTGTCCTATGACACAAATTGTTAGTCCAATAAAAAAGGTATCACCTAATACTGAAGAACTCATTTATTCTGCACTATCGCAACTGGACTAACACGGCTATTTTCTGCCTTTCTGCCTTATATATAGATATTTATATATATATAGCCCCTGCTACAAATATATGTATTTTATGAACAATACCGAATTAATTTTCTCCACCTATCAAATGGTGCGAAAAAGAGTAAGAGGCTGTCACTGATCTGCCTGGCAACACATCACAGGATATATGGGATTAGATAAGAAGAAAAACAGATAGAAAGTTGAAACAAACTGCCAGTTTGAGAGGCACAGAGGGAGTCTGTGACAGGGTGGTTTCCCTGTCTAATAGCTTAGCAGGGAAAACATAGTTATAATGTCCAGTCATGCTACCGTGCCCACTTGGTCTGTAACAGATTCCTTACTATGAAAGCCGCCACTATAAAGATTTGGTGTGTGGCTAGAATGAGACAGAGATGTATCTGCTACCGCACGCTGAGAAAGGCATCACTGGTTGTACAGCGGTGTGTTCGTTTGAAAAAATTAATGCATCGAGAAAGAGAGGCCAAGACTATGTCTGCCAACTGCAAACCAGAGATGCCACGCGGTACAGTCAGAGTTGCTGAGAACGCCACCAAAGTTGAGCTGCTGGAGATCAATGGTGCTGAGCCACATGCAGGTAGTCACGCTAGTGACTGGGAAGAGGAGATTGCACAACGCGTGGAAGAACTCGTTGCCAAGTGAGTAAGTGCACAGGCTACACGGACTTTGTCACCGGTCTCCTCTTCAACCACGACTACACATTGTGGTCATGAACCAATAAAGAGGTAGCAAGCCTCTGTACTTCATCTCCTTAGTACCAGATATTTGCCCCAACGGCGATAAACAAAATTACTGGTCGGAGGGAAAATTTCCTTGACAAAAGACTTTACACTGAGGTAAACCATGAAGGTTCAGAGGCAGAATGTTCAACGGTTGAAAAGGAGAAACAACGAACGTCAGTGCCAGCCTTGAACAGCCTCAATTCTCACCACTCTTTGCCTTAAGATAAAAGCAAAGAGATCCAGATCTACAGCTCTCGTCGACAGCCAAAGAAACTGTCCAACAGTGTGAAAGACACTGAAGGGATTAAGGGGAAGTTTGAGGACTTGATTGACTGAAAATCAAGGAAGAAAAAGAAGACTCCAATCCAAGGTTAACTGGGGGCATTCTGTCCCTCCACAGTCCTTTTCAATGTTTAGTTTAGGCCTTAAGGGAGTGGAGTGACAGGCATCGATAACGAGTAGCCCTAGCTACCCACAAACAGGAGAAGAATATGACATGGTGGTTTCCCCTGTCTAATAGCTTTGCAGGGGAAACATAGTCATAAATCCAGGTTTCGCCTGGCTCGTTAGCAGGGTTTAATCGCCTGGATCACAGCAGTCTTGGAACTCTCTGATCCAGGAAGGTACGCACCCCAGAAGCCAGAAGGTAAACTTACCTGCCACTGACTTTGGTTATTATAGTTGTTAAGGGGCTTAGCCCTCCAACTTATAGTTAGGGACTAACCCTTGTAATAGTCAGCACTCTAGTTAGGAACTGACTATTGCCGCTCCCTTATACTGAACGTAACCTCCTTTTATGCTACCCTGTTTTTATTGCATCTGGCTGAGGAAAAGCCTGAGTTTCTTGTTTATGGTATTCTGGCAAATTAAAAGTCTACATTGATTTTCCCCAAAATGGTCTCCTGTTGTCGCCTCTGCACAGAAGTGAAAGAGAAAGCTTGTATGAGACAACTAGCCAAGGACAGATAAAGTGAGAGACAGCAGCAGGAACACATTCTCTACCCACAGAGAAAGAGAGAGGAGAAGTCCCAGTAGATAGTATGGTCAGGTGGGGGGTCCTACTAACAGTTGACACAGGTGAACTCTGGAAATGTGATACCTGGTGGTCCACAAAGGAATCAAAATGCTGAACTTTAAAGGATGTCACCAATTGTTACAACTGTGTTTAGTTAGGTATCATTTGTTAGGCAGAAATGTATTATATGTATTATACAATTATTATTAATATTCTGTTGCATAAGGGTTGATGGGGCATCAATGGCTTTTGTAAGGGGAGAATATGGCCCCTGCAACTAATACATGTATACTGTGAACAATACAGCATTAATCTGCTCCACCTATCACATGGTATGAGATGGAAGAAGAGACACTGCCACCTGTTACCGCTAGTAGCTGTTTGAGCGGGGGTGGTGGTTGGGGGAGATGGGTGCGGTGGTCCCATGGCCAGGGTGCCACTGCCCCCCCTCAGCGTCCACTGCCCCCCCTCCGCACTCACTGCCCCCTCTCCGCATCCACTACCCCCCTTCGCATCCACTAGGCCCCCTTTGCATCCACTAGCCCCTCTCCGCTTCCACTAGCCCCTCCACATCCACTAACCACCCTCCACTTCCACTAGCCCCCTCTGCATCCACTAGGCCCACTACGCATCCTCTAGCCCCCCTCCGCATCCACTAGCCTCCCTCCACATCCACTAGCCTTCCTGCACATCCACTGCCCCCCCTCCTGACACCATACCCAAGGAAAGTCTGAATTGTATATGTATTGGGGTGGTGGGTGTATTTTGTATATGTATTGGGGTGGTTGGTGTATTTTGTATATATATTGGGGTGGTGGGGGTACTTTGTATATGTATTGGGGAGGTGGGGGTATTTTGTATATGTATTGGGAGGTGGGGGTATTTTGTATGTGTATTTGGGAGGTGGGGGTATTTTGTATATGGGCTGGGGAGGTGGGGGTATTTTGTATATGTATTGGGGTGGTGGGGGTCTTTTTAAAATGTATCGGGGCCACCCACCCAACCAACCACCCAACCACCCAGTCAGTCAAGTCACCCACCCAATCAGTCATCTACCCACCCACTCACTCAGTCAGTCCTCCACCCACTCACTCAGTCAGTCAGCCAGTCACCCATCCACCCAGTCAGTCACCCACCCACCCAGTAAGTCATGGTCAGTCATGGTCAGTTATCTTTGATAAAGCCCTCAGGAGTGAAACGCGTTAGAGATTCACTGGGGGATTATCCCTTTTTATCCTTGTCTGTCAATGGTTAAATAAACTTTTTTCTACCTCAGCGCAGTCCAGCCTTACGCAGTTTTTTTCCCTGCAGTGCCCGCTGATTTTTCTCTCCCCAGTAAGAGGTTTCCCTTGGACAGTCTACACAGCTAGGAGCACGCTCACCCAGACGGAGTCATCAGATGCAGTAAGTGGACTTTAAAAGTTTCCTGTTGACGGAACCACCCCAGGTGGATTGGCCACATATGCGTGTTTTTAGTGACAGGGGCCCGGTGCCGGTCGAGAGACCCCCCCCCCCCCCCGGTCATCCCTTTCTCATTTATATCATACTGCTAGGCTATTGCCCATACTAGGGGTTAAAGTTGCTAGACTTGGCTTCGTTTCTTCACATTTACTTTTGACTCCACTGTCTGGATGTATTGGCAATACTGAGACACTACATACTTTGGGACTATATACTCTGCAGCATTCGTCACTTGGGGTGATCGTTTGCCTCATCTCCTCCCATATTTATCCCCCCCGGCCTACATTTAACCCCCTCCAGGTCTTTTGTCACATTGGATGTAACATTGGGTATCTTTGTCTTTTGTTGAAAATATTAAAATAAACAGATTGCATTGTAATGTTTATTTGTGTATTACAATAAGAAAACAGTTAAGTAAAAGTTGCGCGCTCTAATGTTTTTTTCATCGTATGTGCGCTATGGGTTGGGGGGGTCCTGCTCCTTTCATTTGTCCTGGGCCCCATGATTTCTGTTGGCGGCCTGGTCAGGGGTGCCACAGAGACAGCCTAACACTCACAGAGGTGATAGAGGAGGCTTGTATGAGACTGCTAGCCAAGGACAGAGAAAGTGAGAGAAAGCAGCAGGAACACATTCTCTACACCCGGGGTGGGCAACCCTGTAGCCAATAGCCACAAGTGGCTAATTGGCCATCAAAGTGTGGCTAATTGGAGTTTACCAAAAAAGCTTAAAAAAATGTGACCTATGTCTGATAAAACTAGCTTCTATTACAATGGATGGTGCACCAGCAATGATTGGAAGAAAACCGGGATTTGTTTCTTGTTTGAAGCAGCATTTGAGTGAGAATGGTGTGAAAAACACGCTGCCCTCCTTCCATTGCATTCTGCATCAGGAGAATTTATGTGCTCAGATGCTTGGAAGCGACACGTTAAAAACTTTGGTGGACAGGGTTGTGAAAATCTTGAATTACATCTGAAGTGGAAGTTCACTCATCCATCGACAGTTTGTTGAGGCATTGAACTAATGTGGTGATTGTGATTTCGAGGACCTTATTGACTATGCAAATGTGAGGTGGTTGAGCAGAGGAACAGTTCTGAAAATTAAAGATTTTTTTGTTGAGAAACATTTTTACCATTTCTGTGTGATTTCATGGCTACTTAAATGAATTAAACGCGAAGCTGCAGGGAAATGGTAAAGCAATATGTGAGCTGGCACAGCATATTCATGAATTCAAGTAAAAACTGAACCTCATTCTGGTACAAACTCAGAAGGACGATTTGACCCATTTTGCAAACCTTACTACTTATCTTGCGTGATACATTCCACTTTGATATTACAAATTCAAGCAAAGAAATGTCCACCCTTCTGTCTTTGGACAAGCGCGGGCTTGAAGATGATTTGCTTACTCTTCACAGTCTGGAACACTTGAAAATGTACCTGAATTCTTCAGTCACAGATATGTGGAAATCTATTCTGACTGAGAACGATATCCCAAATATGAAAATGGGCATTTCAAAATTATTGTCCATGTTTGGATCAACGTAGTTGGGTGAATTGACGTTCTCAACGATGGGATTCATCAAGTCAAAATACAGATCTCGAATTGTTAATGTCAATTTGGAGGTGGAGATAAGATGTGCATTGAGTACAGATATTCAGCCAATGTTTCTGCAACTTGTCATAAAGAAGGATTGTCAAATGTTGCATTAAATTGTCTTCCATTTTCAATTTGAAGAATTTTCCTCATTTGCGTCTCAGGCAGTTGCAACTGAGTAGTCAAAATGTACATGTTTTGAATAAACTTGTTCAAACTGTGTGTTGTATTAAATGTTCGATTGAGCAACCTAATTTCTCAATTTTTACATGGTGTGGCTATTTTCACTTCTCATTTGCCACACCTGTGGCTACATTGAAAAATAGGTTGTCTACCTAGGCTCTACACACAGAGAGAGAAGAACCCAGAGCAAAAGAGAACCAGATACTTGCTGAGCTGTTAAGAAACGTATGACCGGATAACCGACAGCCGAGAGACATGTTCCTGAAAACCTGAGTATCAGTTGTGAACGTATACACACACCTCACAAATATACCACCCCTAACAGGCCTGCAATGTAACTACCCCCCATCTTAAGATAAGAGTTCCAACGCCGTGCCGGCATTAGCATTGGCCTGTTTGGTTCCTACTGTAACCCTCCCTGGCCGGCTCTTAGTGAGTTTACATCAGTGTCTGTATTATTGACTACTCAGGAGGCATTAACTTGTTCAGGGTGCTGGATGCATACAGGCTGGGCGGTGGTAAGCAAGGATGGGTGCCAGGAACGTTACTTATTCAAACAGCTGCCTTATTATCATATGGACAGCATCTTATATTGATGTAGCAGATTTCCCCTCCTTACCTCCAGTGAGGGGTAACTGTTACACTGCTCAGCTTGTCGTCAGAGCGCCGCGCGATTAGGGTGCTTGTGGGGGTTGCCATTTTGTGGCAAGGCTCGCATGCGCAGTGTCGGCAGCGTGGTGGCTATCTTGTAATGGCTCAGCACGGACTGAAACGGGACTACGAGTCCCAGAATCCTCGGGGGGTGGATTGAACACATGGGCTGATCCATCCAATGGAAAAAAATGCTGCAATGGCGGTTCACAGCTCACCGTCGGGGTACGATCAGATACTCTCAAACGCAATTAATAAAAAGGTTGTTTTATTAGTGCATGCAAAGAGAACAGTTCTGTCACAGAGTAACTCTGACGCGTTTCGTCCAACCAATAGGACTTGGTTGGACGAAACGCGTCAGAGTTACTCTGTGGCAGACAAATATATAATCGCCGCGCTTCTCCATGTAAGGAGCATGCAGCTGGCGAAGAGATTGGCCATACAAATGTGAAAAACAGACAGTGAATCCCTGCGCTTCTCCCTTTGGGATAGCAATTAATGGGGATATATATATATATATATATATATATATATATATATATATGGTGTGAAAATCTATAAGATAAAGGAGACTTTTGCTTACATCCTTTGATCAAATAATACCAAGCCTGCTAACCACGTCAAGGTAAGTCTCTATAGCAGGTCCCTACGCTAAATGCAAACTAATGTTATGTGAAAGGGTTAATATAACCAAGCATATGCTTATATAACATAGTGCATTTAAAACTGGTATATACCAGTACAGATACTCACATGTCTGCAAGTAAAGTGAATAATGAAATACAGGGATCTTGCTAGGAGATTATATACCTAGAAGAAGGAGGGTCTGGCCTCCCACAGACTGATCAATAAGCAGTTGCAGGTGATTGGCCAAATATATTAATTACAACATATTAGTGTTGCCCTCTAGGAGTGTGCTACTAAGGATTAAAATCGGCCCAACAGAAAATGTAAAACAAATATATAATCGCCGCGCTTCTCCATGTAAGGAGCATGCAGCTGGCGAAGGGATTGGCCATACAAATGTGAAAAAAAGAAAGTGAATCCCTGCGCTTCTCCCTTTGGGATAGCAATAAATGGGGATATATATATATATATATATATGGTGTGAAAATCTATAAGATAAAGGAGACTTTTGGTTACATCCTTTGATCAAATAATGCCAAGCCTGCTAACCACGTCAAGGTAAGTCTCTATAGCAGGTCCCTACGCTAAATGCAAACGAAAGTTATGTGAAAGGGTTAATATAATCAAGCATATGCTTATATAACAGAATGCAGTTAAAAACTGGTATATACCAGTGAAGATACTCACATGTCTGCAAGTAAAGTGAATAGTGAAATACAGGGACCTTGCTAGGAGATTATATGGAACAATTTTATGTTCTATTCTGCTCTCCTATTAGTATAATTGATGTTTTACATACAAGGTTACCATCTCCCGCCCCGCGTGGGCATCTGGGGGGAAGCGGGTGGTAAAGGGGAACACCTTACTGGGTGGTAAGGGGGAATACCCCCACTACCATCTCCCGCCCCGCGTGGGAAGTGGAGACCAGGGAGAGAAGGGGGGAACACCCCTGCTTCCATCTCCCAATATGCGCGGGTATCGGGGGGAAGCGGTGAGTAAGGGGGAACACCTCGGCCACGCACGGGCAGCCGGGGAGAGAAGGGGGGACCGGGGAGAGAAGGGGGGGCCGGGGAGAGAAGGGACTAGGGAGAGATGGGGGGAACACCCCTGCTACCACCAGTCAGCCACGGAGACCGGGGGCAGGAGATGGGGGGCAGGAGATGGGGGACCACGCGAGCAGCAGCAGTACTCCCATTACTTACCCCTGCAGAGAAGGAAGGGCTTAATTCCGCGTCATGCCTTATTGGCCAATCAGCTAGGGGGATTTTTAAATATTTTTTTTTTTGCACAGCAGGGGATTTTTTTTCAGAGCAGGGGAAAAGTCACTGGCCACTGGCCAATTTCCGTTCGCACCTGGCGAGTGGGCGACCGGGTTTGTCGAGCACTGTATATATATATATATATATATATATATATTGTGGTATTGTTAATACTAACAGGCCTGCTGTGAGCATACAGGTACTAGCAGCACGAGTAATCGCCCATGGTTTCCCTAGGCATGGGGAAAGGGGGTTACATTTATAAAGTACATTGCATAATGTAGTCACTTGTGTGTCCCTGGTCTGTACTGACTGTATTGCTTCCCTAGCTGCCCCAAGGGAAGTGCTGAGGCCTTAGTTTTCTTACCTAACAGATCTCTCTCCTTGATAACATCAGTATCGTTCCAGCTTATGTGGGCTCCTAAAGGCCTTGTAACGATCTCTTTATGCAGGCAGTACCGCCAACATGGATACTAGATTAAGTCCTCTATGGACCCTCCGAATGGGCTGATCCGGCTGTGCCTTGGGGCTCCATATTGGGGAACCTCTTCTAGTCATAGGTTTCCTCTATGTGAATCCAGAGTTGTATGGAGTCATTTCTAGGGTGGCTATCTGATAAGGATAGTGTCCTAATCTTTAAAACAATAAAGGGGGTCCTATACTAACCCTATCTATAAACTTGATATTATATACACAGTGAGGTCCCCCCACTTTGTCTCCTCCAGGAATATGACCTTCTAGAAACCTTTCCCTTCTATATATGTATATCCCACTATCGGAGAGGGACTATGATCCTGCCTAGTAACCTAGCACCAACCCCTAGTGGCTGTAGTGGTCCAAAAGGGGGTTACACTACCTTGCACTGGGACTATTCCAGGGACAAAAGCACAGAATCCTCATTTACGGTGTATAATATATATTAAGTTTTTTTTGGGGGGGGGGGTGCTTTCTCTAAAAGTAGAGGCTGAGGTTACAACTAACCATAAAGCACTTACTACTACCGATATATATGTCTCGTCTGGTTTTTGTTGTTCGATGGGTCCAACTATGATGTACAAAGGGAGGATGGACACAGGCCCTGACATATACAGGGAAATAAGAGGTGTTACATTGGAGGCACGCTGGGATGGAATGAGACATTTGGTTAAGGCCGTTCCGCCGAAAGCAAATGGCTGCCAACGTTCGGCCGCAGATGGACCCCTCTACAAAAAGGTACATTTTTAGTTATATGGGGGACTAACTTTATGGATTTTAGTGGTTATGGTAGAGGGGGTGTAGTGTTCAGGGTAAGGATTAAGGTTATGGACTTACCTTAGTGGCGAAGCGGCGGCGGAGACAGGTCCCAGTGGCGAGGTGAATTACAGCCAAGTGCCAGCGGTCATATGGTCATGGTGAAACGTCCACAATCAAATGTCCTGAACTGCCGCTGGGATGCTCATTTCCCCCCTCCCCCCAATATTAATGATAAAACACTAACCCTCCCTTAGCTTCTTAGTAAATTACCACACAATACATAGTTTTGGCATTGTCCCATGGCACCATTTTGTATTAGAAAATCTTGCTGTAAGCCATGTGAAGACATTTAATAGCAAACACTGGCAGCTGTGGGTAGAATGGTAACCAAGATGGTGTGGCCATTTTGCATGATTGGTGTACCCAGGAAGGCCTAGATACAGGTTATTTTTTTTGTACAACAGGAATCCCAGATACAGCAATAGAGGGGGTGAAGGCTACAGTGGAAATGTTGGGAAGAATACAGATAGAAGGAAGTGATCCAATATGATCTAACAGATGTTTCAGTATTTTGAGTGCATTGTGTGTCCTGATCCTGCATGGGTACTCAAAGATATACATGTGCTGGGGGAAAATGGGAGATTGAATGTCATTACTCGACGTAGCCCTCCTACTGGCTCTAATGTTCCTGATCCCGCCCCCTAGTAGATCGAGTAAAGGAATTCTTCAGAATAGATCATATCTTTGAAATTGTATCTTAATGAAAAAGATATACTGTAAATGGGATTTTTGGCAAAAAGAAATGTTTGACCCACTAAGACCAAAGTCTTCTGGCATGAAATGCTTTAAACTCTGCAACTGCAGGCTCCTCTAACAGTAGACTGTATAATACATATTATAGAATCATGTATGTAATACATGACCACCTCAGAGGGCCATAGTTAAGTATTGAAAAATACTTAACACATTTTGTATTTCAGTAATAAAAAAATAAATAACTGGAAATCACAAGTACAATGTAGTCATGACCTTCAGTCTACACAAAAACTAAATTGGCAGTTGAATTTTTTAGGGCCGTCGTATGTGGAAGGGTTTGTTAAATAACGTGTTTCTTTAACCTTAACCCACACTGTCCTTATCAGAGAACTAATGAAGTTAAAGGGGGAAGGGGCACGTGGGGATAGGACTCCATGACATCACACAAAGGGGAAACCAATCCAAGTCTAGCTTTAAGTTATTTTTACCCAGCATTGAAGGAGAGGGTCTCCGGAACTGAACTATTCATTTCAGCGCCAGGGACCCCCTGCTTCTAGGGAGATACTACAAATGGCAGTAGGTGCCGGTTGCCGCTCCACCTGGGTATTAAAGTGTAAAGCTCCTGCATCAGCTAGTCCAATATGAAGCCAAACGTGATGAAGCCACGGTTTCCTATTGGCCCATATAGTGCAGGAGCTTTGAAACGCCACCATAACATGAACTCTGGTTTAGCAGCTACCGTCACCTAATACAGAGGCAAGTATATCCAGAAGCAGGGGGTCCATATCGTTGAAATGAATAGGGTTCTGCTCCAGGGACCCCCTGATTCAATCCTGGGTAAAGCATTTAAAAAAAATAAAAATAAATTAGATTCCTCTTTACCCAAGTGTTTTAAAGCGGCAATCAATTACCAAGATGCAACCCTTAAATTGTTTTTTTTTTTTTTAATTCTCCACTGGAATTAGTTAACTTTGGTCCTTTAAACAGAGGCTCAGAGGCTCATTTTGTGTGAGCAAAGGGAATGGTCCTATATTCCTGTTAGCTAAAAAAAAAACTATTCAATCGTCACATACCCATCATGGACTACAACTTGTTAGTCCTTTTACAGATATTTAAAAAAAATTAAAAAAAAAAACAAAAAAAAAACACTGAAATGTAAGCACAAGTCTTTATTATACTTTTTAATTACATTTTTTCCATTCAGAAATTTCAGGGCATCTTTCCATGAATTGTATTATTTGGGATAACTCAAGGTAGGTTTTTGAAACATATGCCTTTAAGTTTTAGCTCTATCCATCTGTACACACATTTTCAACTCGCATACTTTACAAATCTATGCTGCTAAAGAGGAACGTGTACACTGAAGGAAAAAAAACAAAACATTGTATTCATGCGACATTTCGATTTGCGTATTCTTAGACCAACCAAATAAATGACTGCAGAAGGTTAGATTTCTGAATGTGCTGCTAATGAGAGAATAGGTGTGTTCAACTAAAAGTTATCCAGTTTTTCATAGTCTCATTCTGCAAGTAACCATTTGATTGTTGTGTAAAATGTATAATACAGCAATTCCAGACTTCAATGCCATGTATTTTCCCTACTTAATGCACAAGTTTCTCTTGACAATGTAAAAGCACTTTACATATAGTAAAAATATTTATGTACCTCGAAACGCAAAACAAATAAAAAAAATGATATATGGTATTATTGTTAGGCATTTGTTTGCTGGAAAATAATAAAATTCCACGTATTAATACAAAGAAAAAACAAGTCAACATGAATGAAAAGGGTTAGTCAATCTTTATCTAGTCTTCAACCTACAGTATGCAGTTACTTTTGCAGCATATTCATTTCACAATCTGAAACTAATATTTCAGTATGGATTGGTAGATCACGGAAACGAGGATGAAATCTCTGGTGTTTTTACTATGAAAACTTGTATAAAAATAGTCACAAGGTAAAACATAAGCATATGGACCTGAATACCAGTTCATATTTTGAATCACATGTCAACACTGCAGCCAAACAAAAGAAAACTAAATGGGAGGAGGAAGTATCAGATATTGCATCTGACTAAACAAATTTTAATGTGTCCAATCAAAATCAAGTAACCATCATAATTACTAGGAACCTTAAAAACATTGGTGTACACGAGGTGTTGAAATGGATGTAGTAGGAGCAGTAATGTAGAACTCAAAAGCAACATAAGAGCTCTACATTTGCAAAAATACTTTTTTTTTTTTTAATTCAGATGTTCCAGATTATCTGGCATTATCAATCTCTAAAGGAAAATATATAAATACGTTAAAACTGTGAAAATAAATGTTATTGAGCAGAGCATCTTCAACGGGCGGACTTCACTCAAATCAAAACAATCCTTGGAAATTGGAATGGAATAAACTTCAGTTTAGATCTGCAAAAGGAAAACGGATATTAGTGGAATCCGGAATAGGAGCGGAGGAATAGCTTTGGTTTACAGTAGTCTTCTCCCGAGATAGTACTTTGAAACAGACCTCTGCTATCGAAGTCAACTAGTTTTAAGGACATTTGCCTCAGAGTGCATGGGCAGACGATGAGGAGAAATGCATGCATCCACTTGCAACTTAAGTTACAATCTTGTGTTAAAGTATGCATGAAACGGGCGCTACGGCCAACTTAAATAAAAATCTGATTTAAGTTACAGGGAGTAAAAAGAAAAGAAAATGTTAGAGCTGCAGCAAAGTGCTTAGAGGCACAGACAAATACAGTGCAATGCTGGTCTATAGTTAAACAATGTATATAGTCTGAGACGGTTCAGGTCTTGAAGATCACACTGAATTTTCTCAGAAGGCGTTAGTACAAGACATTCACTGGAGTTTGTTACGCCATGTATGTCAAAATGTAAGATGTCTACTATATTTTAAATAAACACTTACATCATCAATATCTTCATCATCATCTCCGATGTCATCGAACTGGATTTCATCATCGTCCCCAGGACCGAATGTGTCAGTTTCATTGATTTTAGCTGGGGGAAAAAAAAAAAAAAAAAGTAGATTTTAGCCCCCCTAAAAAAAAAATCCTTAAAGCAGAACGAATGCCTACTAAATGTATCATTGCTGCCATTACCATGTTCTGGAAGTTCCCCATATGCTTTTAGACTTCTAGCTTCATCTGCATTGTATTTTAGGATGACGTCGGCTTTGTTATCCTATTAAGAAAAAGAATGTTAGAGTAATACAAGTGGTAGGGGATAATAGAGGGGAATAGAAACAAAATGCTTGCAATAGAAATACACCAAATACAAAAGAAAGCCATGCAACAAATAGGGTCTGGTTTTACAGCAGATGGGAAAATGGGCAGACTAGGAAAGCCAAGTGGTTCTAATTGTATGCGGTTTCCATGTTATAGAAGTTTTCATTGTAGTTTTCCAAGCAGACGTAAAATAGAAAATGTTTTCAGATGTAATATACAAAAATAGCAGCGCACAGCCAAGGGAGCCAAGCAGGTTATAGTATTTTTTTTTTAAATTTAAATGATAGTAGATACATCACCACAAGGAGGTATAAAACCCCTCCTACGAGTTTTGCACGTATTGGGTGCTTTATCAATCGAGGTTTGCTGTTTGTCATCTACATTTATCTTTACACCCAATGAGGTTACTACATTTTTGGGACACCTTTATTGACGGTCACCTTCAGGAGGGTTCATTGCTATTGATGATGTCAAGATTACCAATACCATTCAATTATAATATCCACTCCATGAATGAGTTTTTTCTTACTTCCTTGATACAGTCAAGATACATTTACATCCTGGAACTATTTGAGCACCCTTTTCTCCTTCTAGAAAATGTATTCAGTTTACCATAATATCTATTTTCCTGTACTCCACTAATGGCAGTGTATACTAATTGCATTGGCTCCTCCCTCTGCATAGGTAGGACAGGAAATGCTTCTGCAGGGATTTGGTATATAAACCCTTCCCTGCAGAGGCAGTCTTCGGTTTCTCCTATAGCTATAAAGATGGCTTCTGTATGTTAATTACAGGGAGGGTATAATGTACCCACTGCCATTAGTGGAGTACAGGAAAAGAAAATGATGGTAAAAGGAATACATTTTCTATTTTCCTGTTCCCCACATGACAGTGGGTACTAATTGGGATATACCAAAGCTCACCCAATGGGCGGGAAGGACAATACACCATTTTTCTAGTGAGGCAGTGCGCAAACTGGGGGGCGCGAGACTGCTGGCGGGGGGGGGGGGGGCGGGTTTACAGAGGCCCTGTGCACTTCCCGAAGGCACTTAAATTAAGTGCCGGGGGAGCTGTAGGGCCTCTGTAAACCTTTACTTACCTAGGCTCCGGTGGCTTCCTTCGTCGCCATGGCAACGCGGTGTCAAAATGCCGCCGCGAGGTCATGTGACGTCACGTTGCCATACGCCGGAGCGCAGGTGAGGGTAAGGGGGGGGCGCGGAATTGAGGGGACCGCCGGCAGGGGGGGCGCAGGTAAAAAAATAGTTTGCGCCCCCCATTTTAGTGAACTGTTCCATCAGACTAGAATTGCTTGCAGAACTCTCCTGACAAAGCTTGCGTCAGCCGAGGCTCCTACGTCCAGCTTTTCGTATTTTACAAAGGTGTGAACGAGTACCAGACTGCAGATTTACAAATTTACAATGGAGATGCTTGCGCTTTGAAAGTCCATCAGGTAGAAATTGCCCTGGTCCAATGTGCCTTTATTCCTATGGCAGGGGTGCATAAACTTTCCCAGCTGTTCCTCCCTGCTCACGCCGCCATCCTTGTCTTTGGAGTCAAATGACGTAGCGGGGGTCACGTGACCCCTGCTGCGTCGACGAAGACATGGTAAGGGACGTTGCACAGGCCTCACGTGATCCCCCGGCATTAATTTAAATGCCTTGGGGGAAGAACGCGGGGCCTCTGCAAGTGCCGAGCCCCTCCTCCCCCCATAAAAATCTTGTGCCCCCCCCAGTTTGCACACCCCTGCCCTACGGGACCCGTTTGCCTTTAAGTTTTTAAGCAAATTTGATACATTAAGTAATCCATCGTCATATGGTTTCCCTCGACGTTTGCTGCACTCTACTAGGACTTTCTAATTAAAAAAAAAACAAAAAAACAGAATCATTGGATTATAAATTGGAGTACGTTTACCTTAAAACACCTTATTACATTTAAGTTAAGTAGTCTCACCACATTAGGATTCGCAGTAGTCTGGCAGAATGATAGATTGGCCTCTTGATTCAGGTGAAATGGACACGACTTTTGGAAGGAAACATGATATAGGTCTTAGGACTGCTTTGTCTTGCTGGGGGGAAAAAAGGCAGCACGTTCTCGGGCCGAGAGAACCCGCAATGCTTCCACTCTTCTTGCAGATGTAATTGCTATAAACAATACTGTCTTATACGTTAATAGTCTTAACGTTATTTGCTGCAAAGGTTCAAACAGGTAAAGATCTACTAATGTCCAACACTAGAGAAGGGTCCCACGGTGGTAATATACATGTCATTTGAGGTCTCAGGTGCCCGATCGCCTGTAGAAATCTCAGCACTAATCATGCTAGATCTTTCCTTAATAAAGCAGGCAAGGCTTTTCTTAAACACAGCCTGTAGAAATGCAACCAGGGTGACAGGAAGGATTGCAAGTCAGTGCTCATATTCCTACATCATTCCTAAAAACAGCGCCAGACCACAATAAATTGACGAGGTTGAGTATTTTCTGGCTTACGTGTTTATATTGCTCTGTCGGACTAGCCCTTTTACTTTAACGCTTGCTGCTCAACCTCCATGCTGCTAGGGCCTATTTTTTTTTAGTTCTGAGTGCTGCAATAGTCCTAGTTTCAGAATTTTGAGACAGTGGGAGATGTCAAGGTAGGTCAAGTGCCATACTCACCAGATTGGAAAACTAGATCCTTGGCCAGGAAGATATTATTGCTACTATCTGGTCTAATATTCTAAGGATTTATGCTATAAGAGGTATCAGTAGGAAAATAGATGTTCAATACAAAGTTCCAAAGGAACTTAAAGTGTCTACCTGGCTGGCAAGATGGCGAGAGTACTTTGAGCAGAAATGTTCCCTCCTTGTTTTGATGTGTTGCCATCAGATCTATTTGGGGGAAGTATGAGCTTTTGCGAGTCCAGTTCCCATTCTCCTGGATGGATGATTGTTCGGCTTAGAACATCAGCTGTCGTATTATTAGGTCCGATACTGTGTCGCTTGTTTTTTTTTTTTTTAAATATATAAAAGAGGATGGATGAAACTGCGTTCGTCCGAAGAATGACTGGATATTGTCAGAGTTAGAAGCTTTGTGCTTCTGGTTTTCCCCTTGCCTCGCAACGTATTTTACGGTCGTCGAATTTGACCATATTTCCCAGCAAGGTAATCATGCAGTCTTTTTCCAAGACCTGACCTTCTTAGCTTGTATTGCCAATTGAACAGAAAGAGCACACAATCAGCGCCACAAACGTAATCTCTTGGTTAAATCAGTGATACCAATACAGAAAAAAAAAAAAGGTACAGAGATAGTTTGTGTCAAAGTAAAAACAGGCGATATAGATATATACAGTATCTCTATCTTTTCTCCAACACCCAAAATGGTCAGTATAAGTCGCTGGTTTTCTTGGGCACAATGTGTAGGCCCAGGGAATATGTGGAAACAGACAAACACAAATAGTGTAATATGGTCATATAATGCAAACTTTTCTTGTAGTTGAGAGAGTTTAAACTCTAGAACTAAAAGAAATTTTTTTCCCATTGTATGAAGTGTGTGTAATGGGTTTTTCTAGTCTGTTTTCACATTCCCTTGTATTGCCAATTGCAATTCTGCAGTGGGTTAGACAGACCCCTTCTTGTTCCATTTGGAATAGGACTCCCAGGAACGTTTCGGACGGAGATGGAATTAACTTGCGAGTTTATTATTCGTACGTGCCACTCCAGGAACAATCACTTTCTCCATATGCTGTATCAGAATATCTTTGCAGAGATTGTTCAGCCGCTCGGCTAGATCTGAATTCCTGCTCTTCTAAATTAGGCGACTAAAAGCAACAGACACCTTGGTGTAGATACTGGGAGAGAGAGTCAAGCCGAACAGAATGTGGTATATTGTGAATGCCTTGCGTTTACTGCTAACCTTAAATATTTTCGGTGTGCTTGCGCACTTGGTATGTGCAGGAATACATCTTTTTAAATCTATTGAAAATAACCAATCCTCGGGTTTGACATTTTGAATTACATTGATCAAGGTTTTTGCTTCACAGAAGAAAGAATTTCAAGATCTCCAAAACAGATTCTGTTGAGGCTCTTCTACAAATGTCAGTTGTTCCTTATGGGTTGTGCTCATACAGTAGCACATTGGAGGTACTCTTCCTCCGATCACATACTGCTGGGCTCACCAAGTTTAATGCAAACTTGAAAAAAAAAAAAATTAAGGCCACGAAAAAGAATACTTTGTCACCCTTTTTCCTGGGGGGGGGGGGGGGGCTTAGAGAAGAGAGAGGCATTGTGCCTGATACTTTAGCTATAATGTCTAGTTCTCTGAAAATGAAATTCAGGGAAGAGAACAAGTTGTTCTTGCAAGTCAAACAGCAGTCTTCTTGCTGCCACCGACAGGGCCATGTTTCTTGGAGTGGTGCACTTCATCCAGCAATGCTTCTGCTATATAGGTCCATAACCGTCTTGATTTCGGATAATGCCGATAGAATAGAGATTCTCCTGACACCGCTTTCCAAAGCCTCTAGATTGCCCAACGGTCAGGTTGTGCTAAAGTTGTAAGTGGAGCATCAAGGATCGGTATAGGGACGACTACTTTTTAACTTATTTATTAATCACCATGGGGTTGGCATAGAGCAGGGGAGCGCAATTTTTCCCCTGCGCCCCCCTGCCGGTTGTCCTGCTCTCCGTGCGTCCCCGTCCCTCCTCCTTACTGTGGTTCCCGATGTCATGTCGTCATAGCAACACGACGCTACATGACCCTGCCGCTTTGCCATGGCGACACGTCTCCAGATGCCAGTTGAACCACGGTAAGGTTCACAGTGGCCTTCGTCGCTTGCCCGGCACTTAATTTAAGTGCCTTCGGGAAGCGTGCGGGGCCTCTAAACCCAGCGCAGTCTCCCCAGTTTGCGCACCGATGGCTTTGAGAGCAAACTATCTTTGCAGACGACACTAAAATGGTGTATGGTGGTAGAATCAGAGCAGGATGTAATTTCTCTCAAGAAAGCCTTTGACTGGAAATGTAGGTAGGTAAATGGCAGATTAGGTTTAATACAGATAAATGTATGGTTATACCTTTGGGAAACCAGGACATAATTATGCCCCTCTATAAAGCATTATACCACACCTTGAATATGGAGTCGTTTTTGGCACCACACCATCTTTTACATTGGAAAAGGGGTAAGAGGGGATATGATAACTATAAATAAACATATTTGTGGATAACACAAGGAGCTTTCAAAATAACTATTCATCCCAAGGGCAGTACAAATGACAGATCATCCCTTAAAGTTGTAGGGAAGGAGATCATCAGTAACAATGGAAGGGGTTATTCACAGTAAGGTCAGTTAAAATGTGAAATTCATAACCCATGGAGACTGATGGCAGATACAATAGATATCTTCCAAAAAATAAAATAAATAAATCTGGACATTTTTTGTTTAGAAAGGAAAGGTATTCAGGGATATATCAAATAACTAAACATGGGAAGGATGTTGATCCAGGGAGTAATCCGATTGCCAATATTTCGAGTCAGGAAGGAATTTATTTTTCTCCTTATGAGATCATTCGATATTTCACTGAGGTTTTTTGTTTGCCTTTATCTGAATGAATCTACTATACATGCAAATATAAGTACTTGTCACCTAAAATTTAGCATAGGTTGAACTTGGACAGATGTCTTTTTTTCAACCTCATCTACTATGCAACATTCTTATGGCTCTGAAAAATTTGGCTGTTGCTACTATAAGCTTGCAAGCGAGACATGCTGCCAGAATGGATTTCTTCAGGACACGCCATCCTTTAATCCAATGTGTCACGAAACGCCACTGCATCTTCCACTAGTAATGTAGTCTTTCCTGCATCCACCTTTAAGGCATTTCCCAACTTTTGACATCTTTGTGAAAATAAGGAATACATCTTGAGAAATTGGTCACCCAGAGACTCTTTCCATCAGACCAATTCCATTCAGTCCCTATTATCAGATGAATCACAGTACTCTCCTTCCAGGTATTGCTGTAGCTATAGCATGCCAGACTCCTGACGAAGATGCTCCTCCCGTTTCCAAGGTCGTTTGTAACCTCGATTTCTTTGGGGTCTGTTTAGCCATAATGCGAGACACCGTATCCTCACACAAGATCGGAGTGGAAATGTCATCATTGGGCCCCTGGCCGCAGACTTAAGCACTCGGCATAATTACTTTGAGCACTGGCTTGCCATAAACGCCACATATTCTGGTTTAGTGCAAGCCGCACATAGTCTGGATTGTTAGCCACCTTCCCCTCACTGACCCTAGGAGGTACTGCATCACAGATGGTCTTAAAGGGGCAAATGCTCTATGGTGGGGTCTGCATCACACCGTTGCTTTAAGGGGCTGAGAAGGAGAGCGTGTGCGCTCTGTTTCCTGCTCAGAGGGATCCAGCGTGCCTTACCCCATCCAAGCATTCCGGTCTGCCTGCGTTCCCAGACTCCTGCTGTGTTCTGCCTGGTCGCAGGGCCTCCGGCTGGCTTTTCCAGACAGCGATTCTGCCTGAGCTTTAAGGGGAGAGATGCTGACAACCCCCCAGAGTAGGCTCACCAGCACTGTTGGCTCACAACCTACTGCTATACTGCAGGACAGGAAAGACTGCTCATGCAAGGAAAGGGAGGGGCTTATATACCAGGTCACTGCAGAAGAATTTCCTGTCCTATCAATTAGTACCCACTGCCATGTAGGAAACAGGGCAAAATCGGTTTATTTCAAATGTTGTCCAACTACAAATCTAAAAATGTGGTTACCCTTATCTCCTTGTAGTGTAGCGGAGCTTTGGTCTAATTAGTAACCATGCAACATTGCAAGTTATTATAAAAGCTACATTGAAGAAACAATATGGGTGGCAATTCAAGGACAGATTAGTTACAAATCGCAGCCGAGTCCTCAATGTTTCGTTTGTATTGTCAAAATGACATGGGGGCTTTGTACATGGCATCAAGGTCGTCAAAAACATTATCAGGGACTGTTAATTGTGGCAAAGCCATACAGCATCAGAACACCTTTTTATATATTTTGTTACATCATGTACTTCATATTGGGCCCTGTTGCATTTCTAATTAAACTTCACCCAATCATCCCAAACCATTAAAATTTCAAATAAATTCTTTGGAATCAGTAGCAAACAATTGAACATTGAAATAAATGATTATTATTTATTTAATATATCACTTTTGTCCCAATGGGACTCAAAGCGCTTCACAATCACAGTATAGAACATAGTACGCCGCACAGGAATGTTACGGACATTCCCCGCCCAGATGTTATAATCTATCATTTTAGTGCCGATGGCACAGGACATAGTGACTTGCCCAAGATCATAAAGGATCAGACACCGGAAACTGAAACAAGTTTCCCCGATTCAAACAGTCGTGGTTTAGCAGTCAGTATCTATGCACTGAGCCACTCATTTAGCAACATATTTAAAGGGTAAATCACGTGTTTTAAGCAATGTAATTATTGCACTTCACTTTACAAGATTGCATTCCCCATAAAGTGTGTAAAAAGTGCAAAAATTGTTACGTTTCAAAATGTCTCCACTTCAGCTAAATGTCATCTTACAATTGTTTCTCTCCCCCCATTGATTTCTTTAAACACATTATGCTTCTGTAATGTGTACAAAATCCAGTTATTAGTCTGATATAATACTCCTCGCAACTCACTAGAGTCCCAGGCTATACACGAGTCCCAGGCTGGGACTCGAGTGAGCAGTGAAGAGTATTGGATCAGACCAATAGCTGGATTTTGTCCACATTGCTGCACCATAAGAAAGTGGATTTGTTTTACTCTAAGGGAAGAACGACAGTGGCTTTCAGCTTGTGGGAACGGGCCTGAAGGGGGTCAGACCCCAAACACCGCCCCCTTAGGCTACGCTTATAGCACTGGCTACAGCGACGTTACACTTCGCCGTAGAGAACGTTGCATTCCGGTTTGCGATGTCGCTGAGGCAAGGGGCGTTGACGTCAGCTAGGGGGAACGCAGATATGCTATGTGATTGGCTTTCTGCCAGTCACATGGTGCGGCTGTCTGTAAATCTCAAAATCTTTTGATTACAGCGATTTTGGGAGCTGCGACGTCACACCGACAATGGGCGGTCGCTACAGACGACATTGAGTTGGTTTGCGGCTGCACGCTGTAGCCAGTACTATAAGCATAGTCTTACTTACCTGTGTCTATTATACTTTGTTTTCTTTTGTATTTTCTATTTCAAATTCTTTTATGCTTTTTGCGCAACAGTTGTTCCTGTCTCCTCCTATTTAGGTTCTATTTGCAGCTATCTTATGATACTAGAACCAGTGGGTTCTGCCAGTCCTGTTTTCTGTGCACAATACCGAAGAGAGCTGTAGATTAAGTATTGCTACTTTCATTTCATATTTGTACAATTTGTACTTTAAGGCTGCGCACAATGTGCCGGCGTCGCGATGTAGAGTGCGCGCACCCGACCTTGCATGCAGCCATCTCCCGCGCGTTGTGTGAACATCCAATGTACTGGGCTGCAGGAGATTAAGGAGGCGATTGGGGGCGTGGCGAACACGTCACAGAGATGGTTCGCTCTCATTGGCTGAACCAGCTCATGTGACCCTACTGCGGCCTGATAGAAATTAACTTGTCTTGGCAAAATGTCGCAGTATCAACGCGCGACTTGGCCGCCAGGAGGAGCATTTAGCTTGCTATACCTCATTGTCCAACATTAGAAAGTCCTGATCGTGCGCATGTCGCCGGCACCCTGAGCGCAGCCTAAGTTTTCAACAGCCCAATTTGCATTTAAGTTTCTCTAAATAACTAACTATGGTGTATGTAATACACAGAGCAAGTATTTTTGGAACCTACCTTCTGGATCTCTTAAAATAAAATAAAAAAAATAATAAAAAAAAAAATTTAAAAAAAATTAAAAAAAAATTGTTGAGTGCTAGTAGTCATTATAAATTAATTACGCCACTTCCATTAGTTCACCTTGGTCCAATGAGGGACAATTCCTTTAAAACATATTTAAACACTAAAACGTGACAAGCGTCTTGAATACGTACTTGGTAGTCTCGTAAGCCAACCAGTATGATGTCTGACGTGTTTATCCAAACCTGGAATACAAAACATATATCGTTATCTGAAATAGGCAAGTCCATATTGTACTTTATTGCTTTAAAAAAGGTACCAGCACATGTTGCTATCCCCTCCGGTTACTATTTTGGAGTTTCAGCAGAGGTTCCCCTACTATATAGAGCTGATTATGTACACTGAACTGCACAAGAAGAAAGTCCATGGAGATACAATGTTAATTTGAAATGCGCCAGCATCTTCTTACTTTAAGTATTAAAATCGACATTGTCGCACAACATTACAGGAATCTCATGCAACTGAAATGCAATACATGCAAGAATATGCATTAGTAACAAATAAGACCTGAACTATTAAGATTATTAATGTACAATCATCCGTAAACGTAAAATTCAGGTTCAATGTGGAACACCCATTACCTTCCTTTGTAATTTTGTTGCAGATTCGCTATAGATTTTATAAACATTAGATACATTATTTGGTGTACGCCCAGACAACTTGGAAATCACTGATCGTACATATGGACAATGCTCATCTAAGGACCAAGAATTAAATTATTTTTTTTAGCAAAATGACTTACCTTTTTTCGCAGTTTTCCTCTAATATGGCATAACCTCTTGACACCATCAAAACACATGGCTTCCAGTCTGCCATTTCCCAACATCTTGATCACCTGGGCATATTCTAAAGAGAAAATATTTTTGTATTATAATAATAAAAAAATTAAAAAAGGATCCTCCTTTATCCCCTCGTGTTTGTTTCTGTACCCTACCACTTTTGCAAAAAGTGTATAAAACTTGTGATAAAAAAAAAAAAAAAGTGTATATATTGTTCCGATTTATAACATAGTGCCAACCTGCTTTTAAACACATTTAAAACATTTACAGCATTGCCACTGCCTAAACAAAAACAAACAAAAAAATAAAAATGTCTCTTTAGGAAATGTGTCAACCAGTTATTCCAGCGAGGCTGGACACTTCTGTCCAAGGCCATTTGTATTTGAATGCGCAATCTACATATGATCTTAAGTCTGTTGTCACTAAGTGCAGAGCAAACACTCAAATTTGATCTTTGCATCGAAATAGGATTCATTTAAGACGTCTCCAAGTTGAAGCAAACTGCTTAGAGATGCATCTAATGCTCACCACCCCCTGCCTCAATGTGCAAATGCTATGGAATAAACCAATGGATCGTACAAATATTTGGCCCTTCGAATTTACAGTAACCAAACAGAAGACATTTTTTTAATAAAATTAAAAAAAAAAAAGTCTATTTAGGGGAAACATGTCCCCCATGTTGACAAGTCTTAAACCCTGCATGCAGCAATATCAAGTCTTGTAAATGTTAGTAGTTCTGTTTAAAATGGCTTGAGTTGCAGTTAAAAAAAAAAAAAGTTCACGGAATTTAAGAGCTTATTTTTTGAGCGTCAAAACCATTAACCACCTAGTTGCCAAAAGATAATCACAATTTTATAAATTATATGCCAGTCTATAAATTAATCCCAGACAAGATACCCTATGAACGTTACATGCATTACAGAATTTGTGAAGTGACAGATTGATGAAATGACAGTTCATTGTCTGCTAGACAATTTTAATGTTACTTTAACGTGTATTTTAAGATAAAACTGCCCTCTCCCTGAAAAACAAAAAAACCTACCTTGTCCGTCTTCCTTAAACACCAGTTCTCTTTTTTCAGACTCATTTTCATTCTTACCACGTCTTCTGTTTTTACCTCCCTTACCTAAAGTGTGTAAAAAGAAAAATGCCACCAATTAATACACTGGCAAACTAGCAGTGTATTAAAAGTGGCCACAGATATGACAGTGAAGAGCAATACACTGGGGCACAAATGTCACGGACACACGGACACACGGACACACGGACACACGGACACACGGACACAGCTGTTCAAGGTGCTTTTGCAAAATGTATTTTTTTTTAATTTAACAAATTTGGATGCCTTGCAAAATGCTGTTTCACAGAGTCTCAAAAAGGGACTAATTAAAACAGTAAACTTTCAGCAAAATTGCCAGCGAGCTTAACTTGGTGTGCACCTTTTAAGCAAATCCAGCGATTTTAGAAAATTTTGTGTTTCCATATTAAAAATGTACCTGTGGCTTATGCACAACTTGAAAAAAAAAAAAAAGAGGCAAGTTTCGCATGGTTAGCGGCCTCGTGCGAAACTTTCACATCTCTACTTTTAATCACAGGTCAGGCCTGCAAGCTAAAATCCCAACAGCTATCACACACTAGCATGGGATGCTGGATGTTTTAGCGCCATTTTGAATATAATTTCCTACTCAAGGATACATGAGCACAAGATCTGTGAAGGCTTGCAAAAGTGTGACCATTTTAAGCTCTTGGTACCCATTATGAGTGCTACGAATATGGATTTTACCCATCAACGAATGTTGGGAACCAGGACAAACGCACATTGCATTTACACATCACATTAATTGAAAGACCACTCCATTATGGAGTGGGGGTGGGGGGGAATAAGCATCCTGACAACTTAGTGATGGTCTTCCTCACACAAATGTAACAATAATCAAGCAAACATTTAAATGTTGTGGTTTCTTGAAAATTAAGGATTCCCCCCACCCCCTCATTAGGGCTTTAAAATGGGGGTAGTTTCAATCAAGTTTACTCAAACCACCCTATCCCAGCATGCAATACAGATAAGGGAGGAACTCAGACTATGCACACTCCTGTTCAGCACATCAATAGAACACAAAAAAAGGTAGTAGCTAGTAGTAATCAGACCCACCGCGAGTGCTGGCTTGCCAGGTTTACAAACAAATCATAGCGTCTGGTCTAAAAGTGTCTCAGATTGGATGCTTTTACATTTACTTGTTTCTTTGGAAACAAGCATGGCTGTCAATTCTACACAGATCAAATGAAAACCATTTTGCTTTTGTAACCCCCTTCCTAAAAAGGGTCACCAACATGGCCGTCATATGCCGCCCCCCCCCCCCCCCTTCGGTTGCTATGGGAATCCAGACCTCACGCAGCGATATTTGAGGAAAGACTATTTTAAAAAGTTAGGTTCCCGGAGGTCAAGAGGAGAGGCGCTTCGGGGAGAGTAGATAAACATACTTATCAAGAAATCACATAGACAAGCCCTTCCCCGTTTATTATGTTGTAGATAGGGATACTACCATTTAAGTTAGGACTCCCACAAGAAGGAATTGAGTCTTGAGTATGTAAGGATAAGGCACGCCACAGAGGGCCTCAGGAAAGAGGGCTCCTGGGTGTGAACAGATCAGCACTAATATTCCTCAGTCTGTATGGAAGTGGCAGTTCCTAAACAGGCAAAAAAAAAAAAAAAATAGAGTCAAGTAAGGATGACCCAGCAGGATTCCCATAGGGGCCCAGAATAAATCGGATTCGTACCGATGCTGGTTCTGAAACAAGGGGGCCCAGGTCCAACACCTATTCAGAGCAACTAAGTCAAAGTTGCTCCACGTGAGTATTAAGACTGAGCACTGATGGAAGACACGTATTCATAGTATAAAATACAGTGCAACTTTGTCAATGTGTGTATGAGCGGTACCGGTGATTGACACAAATAATTGAGTTGTACGACAAAAGTTCATGGCGCCCATTACTCTACAACCTCGCTACCTCATCGCCCAGCCACCTAAACCCAGAACTCCCTCCCGAGTAGCCATATTGAACACACCGATGTGATGCCCATAGAAGTCAGGCAGGCAGGGTTACACTTACATTCTTTTTATTTCCTTTAAAAAATTCTCTCCCCCCCCATCTATAAAGTCTGTTTCAAAATGTAAGTGATGCATTACAGCTCTAGTAATACTGTTTAATTAGGGGCTGATAAATATTGTTAGAAAGAGGGCAGCGGTGATTCTTAAGTTCCAGCTATCAGGGCACAAAGCATTTGTGGGATCACCTAGCAACATGTACTAGAGCTGCAATAATGCTCACGCATGCAACACTAACAAATTTTGATCTTTATATACTAGCCAAGCAATTGTCATTCTGCTCATTTAACATTTTGCTCTATTATAGGCAACTTTAAGCTCCTTAAAATTGTACTCCGATAGGAAGCAGCTAGCGACCCAATCAGTAACTGAACTACAAGGCAGTATTCTTTTTAAATGATGACATTTGTTAATAACCATTGTGTCTTCTCTGGGTGTATGACTGCTGCTTTCCGGCACTAGGAGACCCATCGTTACAGAACACTCCCATGTGAATTCATTCGAGCTGATTGTGGCTTTAAAATATTTCACCCGCATATACCACCACCATGCTGCTTCCTCCTACTACTGCTGTCTCCAAGGTGGTAAGGATCTCCTAATGGTCTTCCAGTCATGACCATGCTCCTCAGCTATGCTTCCCTTCTAAAGCTTGATGGAATAGCCAGGAGGCAGCACGGTCTGTGGCTGAAAGACTGGTATCTGTGTGCGATTCAGACAGCTCTGGGTATAGGTCCAGCAAAGACAGCTTGCATCCTCAGAGCCTTGTCCACTGCATGAATATTTTAGCAGTGTCAGAAAGGGTCTCTCAGCCAAGCATTTAACAAGCGTGAAGATACTTAAACTGCAAACTATACCAACTAATTCAAGGCAGAGATGGTCCATCTACTACATCACTTCTTTAGATAGTTCACCTACCCTTAAATCCTTTTCTGCATTGTAAGAAGTGCTCTATGTCCATATCCCTTAATATTGATGTGACATTTCGTCACCTCTGCAATAACCTTCTGACCAACATCTCCTTCGTTGAGACAGTTACTGCTGCCTCCAAAAAAAATATGCTCTGATGAACTAGAACCTCAATACCACCATGCTTCATATTACTCCCTCTGCAATTATTGACCACTCCATACATCTTAATTAAAATTGTAAAATTCTCCCCAATACGGTTCCATGCTGATCACTTGGTCAAAGCTGATATCATGCAAACGGTAAAGCCACCGCTTCTCAATTTCCCCTCCCAACCATGCTGCTACTTTTTGAGACAGCCGATCATGTTCCTTCACCATATTGGTATCCATATTAAAGCCATATCTTGGTTCTCCAATAATGCAGTGGTGTGTTAACAATTCATCCATTGCTCTTGCCAGTAGTATACATGAGGACTCTACTTTGGGGCTTCTCTATATGATCTTCCAGGGTGACTTCTTGTAGCAGACGCTGTAGTTTAAAGCTCTGGTACCCAGACTAACAATGGAGAAGTGGAGATAAGCTGATGCATTTCAAAAGACAAACAAGTTCTGTAAATATCATGTTTTTCTCCTGCGTTAAATCACATCCTGTGTTCCCATGGAGCGCATTACGCGACCTAACCAGCAAGGAAACAGACATGGCCCTCCTGTTCCAATTCCTCCAAAATGGCTGCCATCGTTCCTGAGGGGCCGTGGAACTCAGGCAACACAACTGCTTCAACACTCAAAGTGTTAAGGGGCCACATCTGGATGATTTACACTTTATTTTAACCTAAAATCAGACACCTATAAGAGTTTTTTTAATCAAAGATTTATATAGGGTTTGATTTCATCTAGCTACTCCGTGTGTGATGTCACCTTCAGCAAGTGCTTGTACAGCTAGAGTCCTCCCTCACCACCTCACTTTATTGCCCGCCCACGGTCTGATTGAAACAATAAAGCACACACATTTGAAGTATTGAAGAATATATTACAGCCCAAAGTACACCAACGTTTCGGTTCTATACAAAAGGACTTTCCTTCGGACCAAAATGTTACTGGTTCCCTTGAGTATAACATACTCTTCAACACAAGATTTGTGTGCTGACCTTCAGACCATTGGTTTGGGTGATGTATTGCTTTATTCAATACACGCACACATGTCCAGTAATCTATTTTTCTTGAAGTGCCACTGAAAAAATAAAATATATTATTAGAATTTTTATTTTTTATTAAAGAATCAGCAGTCACATGACTTTTCTAGTGATGAAAAATAATGTTTAATTTGATCAGAATCAACATTTCGGTTCTAGAATGGGACTTCTCAGGACATGACAGCAGTGTAAGACGAGGTACTAAGCTCAGACTGAGTAACCCTCTTCTCCCCCCATATTTTTTATAAGCACCCCCAGTCACGCACCCTCATGGGTTGCCGCAGGCCCCCCTCCTTCCCTGCCGCAGGCCCCACCATCTTCCCTCCAGCACACCCCACCCACAGGCCCCCACCTTCCCCCCTACCGCATGCCCCCACATTCCCCCCCAAAAATTCCCTCCCGTAGGCTCCCACATTCCCCCCCCCCACATTCCCCCCCGCAGCCCCCCCTTCCCTCCCCGCACCCCCCACTTCCACCCCGCAGGCCCTCACCTTCCACCCCGCAGGCCCTCACCTTCCACCCCGCAGGCCCTCGGACGCTCGCTCTCCCCCCTCACCTTTATTCTTCGGCATGGCGCGGTGGAATCACGGGTTCGGCGGTTATGCGGCGGTCGTTACAGCGGAACGTGATGACGGACAGAGAAGAGGGAGGACAAATCACTTAGCTGCGCGCGGTGAATAGCTCGGGCTCCCGCGTGCGTAGTTAGCAGCCACCGTCCAGAGCGTCGTTACGTCAGAGCGACAAAGCGCAGTCACCGGCGTCACCAACAGAATCCTCTGACCTGTGAGGAAATCAGGCTGCAAGCCTATCGGGGACGCCGCTACTGTGCGTCGGTTCTGACGTCAATACGTTTTTTTCAACGAGCTTTATTGACATGACGCGCTCACCTGACCAAAGGCGAGCCACAAGTAATGGAACAACATTTAAAAAAAAAAATTGTACAGCACTCGAGGGAATTAATAAACATACCAGATAAATAAGAACCACGGCGTGCCCTGTATCTGTTGGGAATACATGTTGTGCCACATCACTGAGCGTGAAGCATTTGGTGGCCATCTTTGATTTGGGCAAAAGTGCTCTCAACCGGAAAAACAGGAAGTAAGGCCTGTACTGGCCGAATCCTCCTGGTGATAAGGGAATACGTGATGATAAGGGAAGCTCTGTGACGGGGGTGGCCAACGCCAATCCTCGAGGGCCAGCAACAGGCCAGGTGGAATGGATATCCCTGATTCAGCGCAGGTGGCTCAATGCGAGCCACCTGTGCTGAAGCAGGGATATGTTATTTATTTATTTATAAAAATGTTTAACGAGGAAGTAATACATTGAGAGTTACCTCTCGTTTGCAAGTTTGTCCTGGGCACAGAGTTATAAAAAATACATGGTTACATTAAAAGAACAGGGTTATACAGTCAAATCACGGACAGATAGAGTTGGAAAACTGGGTACAGGGGATAAAGGAATTTGTGAGTTTCAGATTGAAATCGAGCAGCTTTAACATCACCAGACATCAGCGAACGTCAGCAAACGGCTCGCACCCTTTGGCCTTAAGGCTTTGTCCATGCTGCCGAAGGTTGCGCATGATCACAATGCCTTATGGCAATGATCGCGTGTGGTGCGCAAGGAATCGGTTCAGTCTGATTCCTTTGGCGCGACTGGCAGGTCAGGCGAGCGGTTCGCCCAATGATGGCGAACCAGCTCCGTGACGTTACAGACACGCCCCCCTACTGCACGTCTACCTTGGCCACAAAACGCTCCCGCTAAACGTGGGTGACTTCACGCGTGCGCACCATTGCGCGGTCTTCGGCAGCATGGACGCAGCCTAATACCTGACCTGGTGGTGGCCCTTGAGGACTGTAGTTCGGCCACGACTGCATGATTAAAGCTACTACATTACTAACAGGCCTGACGAGCCAGCCCCCCGTCCCCCCAGTGGAGATGCACAGCTTCTGCTACCTGTGTGTGGTGCAAATACCTGTTAGGATCAGGAGAGCTGAGTTGGATCTGCGGTGGTATGGAGATCAGTGTAGAAAATGGAAGCAGGCACACGGTCTTATGCAAAGAATTTTTAATGTGGCACCAAAAGGTCCAACGTTTCGGCAGAGAACTGCCTTTATCAAGGGTAGCCCTCTCCTTGATAAAGGCAGTTCTCTGCCGAAGCGGTTGCCCTCCTGGTGGCACATTAAATATTCTTTGCATAAGACCGTGTGCCTGCTTCCATTTTCTACACTGTTCTCCTCTGGGACGTCTGGACCTAGTGCACCGGCAGATAAGTACCCCCCTCCAGCACCATATTGCAGTGTGCATGTACTTCCCTCTATGGTGGTATGGAGATCCGGACAGGCTTAGGTTCTTCCTCTGTAGTTCTTTCTCATGGTGTTAACGCCTCCAGCGGTAGTGGGCTCCAGAGATCAGCCCCCACTATTGCACACATCTCCCTCCTGCCCAAGGACTGATACTTAGGAGTGTAACGAACAAGGGTCTTTATTGGCATGGCACTCACTGCAGTTCTTCCTCACGGCGGTACAGAGTCTCAGAGGTCCCAGGCCTCTGGATGGTGATTGCCCCTGATCTTACAGGGCATCTGTGGCTAAATCAGATGTTCCTCCAGCCCAAAGCATACTCATCCCGCCATGGGAGAGTCTCACAGCTCACTGCTCTCTCTTCCACTTCCGGGGAAGGACTAACTAAATTTGCCACTCCCTCCTACGAGGAACCAAAAGGGGTTGGCTCATGGTCTATACCTAAGGTGACCAGACGTCCCGGTTTTGTCTGAGACAGTCCCGTTTTTTTCTAGGCTGTCCCGGTTGCCAGTCCGTCCAGGAAATGTCCCGGTTTTTGCCCCTGGTCCCATGCGCGAGTCGGCGGCGGTGTGAGGAGGATGCGGCAGCCGGTGAGTATTTTTTTCAATAGTAGAATGCCGGGCGGCGGGGCTTTAGAGTAGAAGCAGGGGATTGGTTGGAGGTCAGAGGATGCTGGTGGCGAGGCCTTGTATCGGGGGCGGATGTAGTGAGCTGAGCTGCTTCTCGGTGTGTGTGTCCCTGTGTCTGTGTCCTGTCTATCTCTGTGTGTGTGTCCTGTCTGTCCTGTCTGTCTGTCTGTCTGTCTGTCTGTGTGCCATAGGAGGAGAGGAGGGAGAGGTATGAGGAGGGGGAGGTATGAGGAGGGGGAGATACAGTATGAGGAGGGGAAGGTATGAGGAGGGGAGGGGAAGGTATGAGGTACACATCCCATATGTGATCCTACCTATGTGCTTTTTGTTCTCTTAGTGTGGCGTTGTTAGTTTTTTGATTCATTTGTGCACTGATTAAATGTTCTATTGGTTAGATGCCAGTGATTCTGATTCTATTATTAGGGAGGGCTGGATTTTTTTCAGTATTGTATTGTGTTTGAGAGGGATTGGGCCCTCTCTAATCCATGGCACCCCGCTTTATATATATCCATCTATTATTGTGAGTGCTGTTTATTATTTTTGATTACAAGATACAGACCATGTTACATTTATTTAAAAGAAAACTCAGTTTTTGTTACTTTTAATAAACGTACTTCTGCATACAATTATTGATTACCTATTTGTTATTTTCTAGGGACCTATGCATGTGAGGGCTTAACAAGAGTTTTGAATATTTGAAGTAGCTCAGTGGTAATGTCACTTTATCTCCTGATGCATCAAAATTAGATGGTAAAATCTATAGAGAAGAGACTTATTGTGGATATATATGTATGTATGTATGTATGTATGTAGCCGAGTCCCCTTCCTTACCTCCGGTGTGGGGTAGCTGCTCATCTGATCAGTGGAGTTCCACGCGATCGGGGAGTTAGCAGGAGGAGGCCATTTTGTAGAAAGGCGCCATGCGCAGTGTTGCCAGTGCGACGGCCATCTTGGATTGGCTCCGCACGGATGGAAGCGGGACTACGAGTCCCAGAATCCTCGGGGGAAGGGAGATCACGTGGGTTGATCCAGCTAATGGCCTGGATGCAGCCTGAAGGAACAGGATATCCTCCGCGGGCGGAAAGCTGTATTGGTGGAGTGTTTTTTTTACTGTGTATTGGGGGAGTGTTTTTTTTTTTTTACTGCGTATTGGGGTGGTTTTTCTTTTACTGTGTATAGGAGTGCTTTTTTTACTGTGTATTGGGGAGTGGTTTTTTTTTACTGTGTATTGGGGTTGTGGGGGACTTTTTACTGTTTATTGGGGGGGATTGAGTGAGCGTGGGGTAATTGACGTTGCGATGGAGTGCGCGCGGTGGTCTCCCGCGCAATTTGTGAACATCCCTACTGCTGAGCTTCAGGATATTAGGGAGGCAATCAGAGGCGTGGCGAACGCGTCACATAGTTGGTTCGCCCTCATTGGCTGAACCAGCTCAAGTGATGCTGACGACACGTGACTGCAGCCTCTAATCTCAAAATCACTTGTATCCCCAGGCTGCAGCCGCGTCGACGCGCTACAACGCCGCCAGGTGCCGCAACTACCAAGCTAACTTCCATAGATTACCATGGTAGAGTCCCTGACAGGCACACGTCGCGACCCCGGCACCCTGAGCACAACCGTAGAGTGAAACACAGGGGAGAGATATACATGCGAGGCGGGTGAGTGAGACGGAGGGGAGAGAAATACATGGGAACAGGGTGGGAAATAGAGGGGGCTCGGGTGGTCTGAAATGGGGATGGCGGGGGCACGGGGGGGGGGGGGGGGGGGGGGGGGGGGGGCGAAGTAACTCTAGTCCTGGGCCCCGGGAAATCTGTCTGCCGCCTTGGTCAGGGGCCTGGGGGTGGGACCAAAGGAGAGGATGAAACAGCATGGAGCGGAGAGGGGTGTTTGCGTGTGTGTCAAGCACGTCGCACCTTTCACCATTGTGTCCAGTATTTTTGGCGAAACCACCTGGCAACCGTATGTAGTAAGAGAAATCCCATTTAGTTTAGGACCAGAGGGAACTAATGGTAGTGCTGTGCTTAAATTAGGCGATTTAAGCCTATTTTGTGTAAGTCTTAAAAGTTTTCTGTTTTCAGTTGCAACGGGAACTGTAAATGAAATAGGAAGGCGCCAATTTTGTTTGCCACACCCTTGTTATAAAGTAATCCCATTTATGGACGCTCACTACATGTTTGAGGGCCAGTAAGGAAAGAGAACAATGATATCCCCTTTGGATGCAGCTCCTATCTTATGGTGATAAGCTCGGTTGCACCCTTGGCGCAGCCTTAGTTTGCAATGTTACAAAAATATTTCCATTATATACTTTAAAAAAATGACTACAGTACTTATACCGGTCTATTTTTTATAGCCCAAATAACCTAGCTTTTGACCCATTGCCCTGTTCAACGTGGTCCTGTGTGGGACAGCACCCTTAACGCTTACAGTGCCCTCAATTCGTTCCTTGAATTTCACAAGGGGTGGCTCTCCAAGGAGTGCAATATTGTTTTCTAGGGGGGGAGAGATCATGTTCACTGCTTCATAGCAGCGGCTGCGAAAACAATACTCCCTCACTACATGCTTTTATGTAAAGGGGCAGTCCAACCTACCTGAAGAAAAACAAACAATTGTAAGAATATTACCCCATATTATCATGGAGGCGGGGGGAAGACGCTCCAGTTCCATTTGAGCTACCAGGGGGTCTGACCGCGAGCACATGGTCTCAAATCCAAAAATCTGTGTCACTCGGGGTCTTCCGGACTTCCGGAATTGTAAAAGGTAAAGTACAAGGAGCCCCATGTGGCAGGCCAAAAGAAAGTATTGAAAAAAACTTTATACTTAGGGATATTTCATCATCCTTATGGTGATTATTTTTAAAACTTATTTGCTTTTTGTGTAAACATTATACGCTTCTGTTCTCATCGGTGTTATGTAATTCTAATCTGTTCATTATTATTGTTCTTCACCATCATCTACATGGCTAACGATGGCAGCATAATTAGGTTAAACAAAACACACAAGAAAAGAAAGTCTGGATCAACAGCTGGATCTGTATAAGTATTTGTTATAAACAGTCTTATCAAAGATGATAAAAACACCACAAAGCATTTAGTATGGATAGTTTTTATTGAGTCAATCATATATTTAACCCATTAAACACAGATAGAAATCTGCAAATTGTGTGATGCTCAGAGAACTAGAAAGGACTGAATCAGCATATCATATACTCAGTGCATGGTACCTATTAGTTAACTGGTATAGCAAACCTTGATTGGTGGCGCGAAACATGTTGGTGTGGGCTTTAGCCCTCGTCTCACGATGATCCAATAAAGCCTACATATATGGTTTACTACATTGGGATACGCACCTATTATTCTACCTCGCATGGGAAGTGCTCTGCTTTTTCTCTCTCCTTATTCCATTAAACAACAGTGTTCACTTTGGCTTCATGCAGTAATGTGGATGGCTACCATTTCAACTTCCCTATGTGCCACACAATCAGTCCTCAATTTCTCGATTAATTGGGCATTTTGTGGTGATCGGGAATCATTAGTTCTACTCACTGGAAAAGCCTTGATTTGGGTAACATGAAGACGTAATGGCAGAAAAATTCCCAGAGGAGGGGATCATTGCGGCTTTTTAAAGTGCATTCCCCCCTACAGCCAATCAGTTAGGGGAACATCATGATATACTGTATTCCCTGATGGGCTGGTGCTCACCTTTAGCAGGAAAACTTTCACACTATATATTTCTTGAAGGGATGGGTCACGGTTCTTCTCCAGAGGACTCTCGGTCAGACGAGGTTGTATAGAAAAATACTATTTTAGCATGCACTACCGCTTTGAAGGGGCATTTCAACCTACCGGAGGGAAAATGGCGGGTTTTTTTTTAACTAATCTAACTGAAATGTTACCACATTAGGAAAAATAACTCTCGAACTTCTGGATATGTGATCTAATTGCCAGAAATCAATCTGTTTTCCGTTCGGTCAGGAGAATGCAAAGCCTGACATAGATGTCTCCTGAGACCTTACAGCCACTTAGGCGGCAACTTCTGGGCTGCACTGCAGTCTGAGCGGCTGCGGGTTATCCCAGAGGATTTTCTATTACATTGTTTTGTTTCTAAACTAATCGAAAAGCAATCCTGCTGCAGTGGATATCCCCATCACCTCCAACATTAGATTTAGTTAAATCCAATCTATTTAAACTGTTGAGCATGGATAAAATAGAGGTCATTTACCGTATATATACAGATTTGAAGCAGGGGTCTCTGGAGCTGAAACCCATTCGGGAACCCCCTGCCTCCAGAGATACTTACCTCCGAAGGGGGTGTCAGTATTGCTCTGCAGTTTAAAGCCCCATGTCACATGGGCCAATAGGAAGCCGCACTGGATGACGTCACAGCTTCCTATTGGCCCCAGACACAGGTCCGGCCTTAGGGCAAGGCGGTCGCCTTGGGCCCCGCATTTCGGGGGGACCCACGCTTCCTCATCTCCCTCCTCCTCTCAGTGCCCGGATCCGACTTACACCCGACCGGAGAGGTTGAACTGCAGGAGGAAGCGTAGGGCCCCCGACGACAAAGATATATGTCTGTGTGAGAGTGGTCTTACCTTTTCTGGAGCAAGTCGCCCCCTGTAGCGTCGCATTCCCATGGTGACCCACATCAAATGACGCTGTGACGTCACAACTCCGTAGCGCTGCCGGTGGGCCATTCATCACAGTAATTCCCCTCAACTTTTTTACAGGGGTGTCCCCCGCTGCCAGTGTGTCAACTTGGCTCTGCAAAGCCTTAGGCCGGCCCTGCCCGGGAGCTTTGAAAAGCAGCCATAATATGAACCCTGGAGTGGCTACAGGCACCAACTACAGAGGTATGTATCTCCGGAAGCAGAGGGTCCCCGAGCTACAATTAATGGGGTGCAGCTCCGTAGACCCCTGCTTCAACCCTGTATTATAGAAAATCAGCATGGGTCGCCTCTAATTATCTATCGAATAAAAGCCAAGACAGACATAGAAAAATGATTGGTGACAGATATGACATGGTGTCTAACCAGAGTCACCCACACACAACAAAAATAGAACACCCTAAAGAGACCAAAACCCAGAAAACAATTATCTAACCTTAAACAGATACAAATGAAAAAAAAAGAAAAAAAAGAGAAATGGACATTGTAGTCCAAGCAGACAGCTCAAAAAAGTGATAAACAAATGGTTAAAACTGTTGAGATGGACTGTTATGTTAACTATAGTTAAAGGTTAACAAAAAAAAGGGAAAATAAGACCACAATGATGCATAAAAAGGAAAAGCCCATGCATAGGATACGGGAGATGCATACAGAAATGTAACCAGGGTAAACACAGATGTTAACTAACAATGCTGAGTGTTAAGCGAGGAGACGGTGTATCCTTACAATGTGAAAAGTGATGTGGGAAAAATCTGTCAAGAAAACAAAATGCAATTTCGAAGAATGCCGTATGAATTTTTTCCCCCAATAAAAAAAAAACTTCACATTTCCCCCTTGGGTACTTTAAACTGCTCCGTGAAGTGAAATTGTGCCGTGAAATTATTGCTTTCTGCCATCAGGACAAACGGCTTTTCAGGAACCAAATATTATTGTGGGAGTCATTTTTTTAAAACAACTTATCAGTGCGATTGGCTTCCTTAAAGAAAGGATTCAGTTAAATGTAATAGTAGTTTTACTCGTTTGTTCTTTGTGAATAATAAATACGTTCTGCAGCTCTCTCAGGGAACCCTTTTTTTGTTCTACAAATAGGGATCACATCTAACCTATTACAGGTAGTCCTCCCTATCCAACGTTTCACTTTACAACGAATGGCATATCCAACGCTTTACAATGCCACCCTTTGGGCCGGTTTTCAATGCCGGAATACGTTATCCGACGCTCACTGCCACTGATTAACATGGGACTCACTTTATAACGGTTTCACTATCCAACCCTAGTTCCAGAATGGATTTCTTGGATAACCGAGGACTGCCTGTATACATAACACAGTCACTTGTTCACATTTGTACTAGACCTATTACCTTTTTAGGGTGCTTCTTTGATTTACACACTGACCAATTACATATATATCCTAATTTGTTTAAAAATAAATAATAATATTACAATCTACGTATAAACGACTTACTTTTTAAGTATTGCTTCTGTACCAAGGGACTCCGTGGTTGCTATGCCATTTCCCACAAGCCACTGCTTTTCCTATCCTCACTCTTATTGATTTCTATCTGCAATGATGTTCTCACAGGCTGCAGGGATTTTCAGAAGAAATTCTTCCCACTTTGGCGTTAACTCCCATTCAAGCCAATGGGATCAAAACAGGATCAAAACCAGCGCAAAAGAATAGTACCAGATTTATCAAAAAGAGAAATCTACCATATTGCTTTTAATGGGATTCAATTACTTTGATAAATCTGGAACTGTTTTTGCTCTCGTTTTGAAACCAGACTTTAGTAAATAGACCCCAAAGGGAGTTTTGACGCCTATTTGGGTGTGTAAATCAAGGGGCGCGCAAACTTTCTGTGCTGCACCCCACCTGCCTGCCAGCCCCTATGTTCGCGCCCCCCCTTACCCAATATCATGACATCATGACACAGTGTAATATGTCATGTGTTGTTGTTCATCTGAGGTTGTATTTACCTAATTTTTAGACCTGCTAAGGAACAGATTGTTATTATGTCCTGATATGTAATACCATGGAATTCAAAGAGGGTGTACTTTCTTTTTCACATGATTATACACACACACACACACACACACACACACACACACTTTTAACGCCTATTTGGGTGTGTAAATCAAGGGGCGCGCAAAGTTTCTGCTGCACCCCACCTGCCTGCCAGCCGATCCACCATAACCTTAATAAATGTGGTGATTACCTACTCTTTAATCTCAAATGAGCAAATGTCAGCAACCAACCTCACACTGATGATACCCATCAAGGTTGAAACATGTCTGTGAGTGGGTTAACTGACTTTGCATCTCCCAAGTCCTTGCTTAAAAGCTGTGTTTAAAGCAGCATGCATTGGCTAAGGGTTGGTCATGTAATGTGAGCTTGAGATAAAAGGTGGCACTGTGTGCTCATTTGCATGTCATTTCCCAGAATCCCTTGCTGCAGTGGAAGTGCTGTGTGCTGGGCGATAATGGTGAAAGACAGGGTTGCAGACCTGTCTAAGACATGCAAATGAATATACAGGAATATCTACAGTTGCTATATACATACATATATACATATATACACACACACACACACACGATTTTACCAAATTCAGTGGTGGTATGGAATGAGCACTCGTATCGTCATGGGGCCGTGCGTGGTGTGACCAACAGAATTCAAGGCAGAGACCGCTGTAACTGCCTCCATAACAACCACATGAGTGCTGCTTCTGCCTATTTGGTAGCTTTCACTAAAACACCCATACCCAAAATACATGACTTTTTGTACTGCCAGCAGATCTAATTTTCATTCAAGGAGGCTCGGATCAGCAAATACATGGTTAGTTTCCCAACCACTAGATGGCAATAGTAAGTTTTCTAATTTACTGACATACAGTGGTTATTTTGTTTTTATTTTAGTCCTTTACATTTTTCTACACATTCCTATTCTTACAAAAAAAAGACTACAATTTGATTTTTCTACATTGATAAAGCAGCACACTTGGTGGGAAAAGCTCTTTTCGTATCTTTGTGTTCAAACTGGGGGGTGCAAGATTTTTTTTTTGGGGGGTGCGGGCGGTTGCAGAGGTCTCGCACTCTTACCCAAGACATTTAAATTAAATGCCGGGGGACCAAGCGAGGCCTCTGCAACCTGTACTTACCGGGATTCAGCCGGCTTCAGGACGCGTGACCATGGCAACGCATCAAATGACGCAGTGGTCATGTGATGTCAGTTGCCCTGGTAACGTGATGTCAAATGACGCCACGGGTCACGTGACATCACATGACCCCGTGGCGTCAAATGAGGTAAGGAGGGGGGCGGCCAACGGAGGAAATAAGGTAGGGGGGGAAGCCGCAAAAAAAGTTTGCACGTTCCTGGGTTAGCATTGGCAAAAATTAGAAACCCTTACACCTTTTTGTAAGGGGTACTCGTCACGTGTTTCTAGAGTCCATTTTTGCACTTTATTAATTTTTTAAATGACTAATGAACAGAAGAAGGACTGTTATGATTTATGGAGATATGCAATATACAAACTCCCAAAACAGTTTGGGGTATAGCTTCTTCCATGAGAAACAGAATGAAGATTCCTTCCTGGTGATTGAGACGAATGTTTAGGTATTTTAGGTAAGCTTGTATTAGAATTCACAGCCCTAGAGTTTGTAAAAGAACAGATACTATCCATTAGCAGATTCCAGTGATAGGGTTTGCGATTTAAAGATCAAAGCAGAATTAGGCAGCACTATGTCAGAGTCTATCCCAGGACTATTCATTTCCAAACTTCACACTTCAAGGTCCACCCACAACGTTCCCTTACTACGTTTTCTTATATGTCTAAAATAGCAATGTTTCTTAATACGAGGGCCTCTGTAGTTCATATTTGTAAACGTCTACTCCGATAACACCAATATAATAAATACGGAAAACAAGCATGCATTTTTAAAATACTAATACAAACACCTTTATTTTTTGTATATATTGGAAAGTTTATTATATAAATGTCTGCTTTTTCTTTCGCGGATTACAAAACCTGTTAAGAGAAAGGTACAAGCAGTGATAACATTTTTGATTGATCATATTGATTACATGTTAGTATTAAGGTTAGAATCGTTTCTAGGTAGGAAGTTAAAAAAAAATCAATTCGTTTAGATGAGGGTTACCTTATTTTTTATTGTACTATGGTGTTTATGTCTTTTTAAATGGGTTGAAGCATTATTGAGCATCTTCCAAATGCCTAATGCTGGGCACAAAGGGTAATTTATAGTAACACTTCAAGTATTTTAAACTTACAGACATGCCATGCTTAAGAAACTAGTATAAAGAATGATTGTACATAACTGTAGAAAAATAATTCTCTGATTTTTCTTTAAAAAAAAAAAAAAAAAAAAAAAAAAAAAAGCAGACCCTCCCACCAGAGATAATTGCTAAATAATTACATCCCTTTGATTACAACTTTCCCTTTTCGTTTGGATGAGGGTTACATGATAAAGCTGTACATCATTTTCACAAGGGAAAACTCATCCGTTATCCACCTAAGCTTATCAAGACATCCCATTAAACGTTTGCTTTTCTGATTATTAAAAAAGCAGACTTAGAAATGGTATACCATTAAGAGTAAGAAAGCAAAGGATGTGTATGACGCCTCCATTTCAAAAACATTTTACGTTTTAAATACTATAAATGAAAAAAATCCATTTCACTCAGAATAGCAATAAGTAAAACAAAAACAAAGAACCTCCACCTTTTTTGGATTTAGATCTAGTTTACTTAAAGCAGCAGTGCTAGATAATGTATCTAGAAATAATTTAGACGGGAGCGGCAATAGATCACCTAATGCAACCCCAGTGTTCTAACCCATTCTTGCTTTATATCCCATTTAGAAAGCTCATGCTACTTTGCCAATTCCATCTCCAAGGAAATAGGTAAACGTGTTTACCTGTAAATCATCCTAAAATATCTGCACCATAGTGCACCCAAAGTATGAACATAGTGCAGGAGCTAAAAAAGGATGTAATGTAGCATAGTTTTAAAAGTGGGTATTGCTGAGCTACATAAAAAGGTGCACATCATTGACTCCAAATACATGTAAAAATATAAAAAAATAAAGTTTTGGACACATAAGGGCAGTGAACCATAAACCCAACCGACTGAGAAATAAGGTCAAACAGAAAAGTGTATATGGTGTGATCTAGTATTGCAGATTGAACCCCGTCTCTGCTGCATGAGCAGTGCGCTGCTCCTTAATGAACTGCAGGCTGCGTGCTACTCTCGCAACTCCCGGTCACATGCAGAAACTGTTTCTCATGTTTAAACGTTTGACTGTATTACATTCATAAGTAGTTCAACAATCACGCTATTTCAGAGCTGTCCACGCAAATCACTATTAACAGGACAACCACTGACCCAGAATATATATTCGACTCATTTTTAGATTCTAAGACAAGGCAGGTGATGAACAATAATAAAAACACAGAGGAAAAAAAAAAATCACAGAGCAACAGATAGGTAGGCAACAATTTTAAATCAAAGAAGTGCCTGCAATTGTGGCACTGAAAAAGTAAAAAAATAAAATAAATGCTGAATGGCACAAAGTACACAATTTTAAAGGAACACAATTACCCAAGTGCTCAAAATGAAGAGTTAAACTACAACACAGATTACGTTGGAGGACAAGAAATTCTCCCTCTAAAAATAATGCTGTTCAACGCAGAGAGGTTTTTTTTCAGTGTATTCTTCATGCTGAGGAGGAGTTCGTCTTTTCAGAGCCTTTTCTTGCTCCCCGGTTGGAGGACCAGGTTATTTTTCTTCCCATTTTACAGACGGTCAGAAGCGTCAGTAAGGTAGATGGCTTGCCATCAACAATTTAAAGCGAGAACAGAAAAGCAGCAGCATTGACGATGAGCCGGCCGGGACAGCGAATGTGTGCTTGCCGGAGTGTCTTTTCGATATGTGCAATCTCTGTTGGCTTGGTATTGTGCTGTGGATCTTCAAGCTCTAGCGCTCTGTTAACATATGAAGTCAATTTCAGAGGGCCGTCGAGGTAATTTTCTTTATACCTCTCCGCTGAGCAAGAGTGGAACGACCGACTGGTTCCAACACTGGAGACAATGGATTGAGGTTCAAAGCAGAGTATGTGGCTGCCATGGCTCCCTACATGCACACAGAGAGAATGGTTGTGATTAAGAAATTATACTCTATGGGCTGATTCTATGTACTCCAAAGTAATCAGCACAAAAACGCCTGTTTCAGGCAGAGTGTATACAATCAACACCTAAATCTTATGAAAGACTATACAGTATGAAGGGTGAAAAAGTCTTCTTGTGACCATCAAGGTTTAATATGCTTCATACACAGTTATGGCATATAAGGCTTTCTGCATATTTGTTGAGAGGATAGATGGAGAGGATCTGTTTATGTAGCCTAAAGAAAACAACCACAGTAAAGCATAACATTTGAATTATACATTATTTTCCTTTTAAGAACTTGACGTAGTTCCTTATAACTGGACTATAATCTAGGAAACAAGGATTATAACAAAAAAAATATTTGCTCTATTTTCTAACTAGGTAATTGTATTTAGCACAGGTAGCACTTATGTTTTTTTTTTTTTTTTTTTTTACTAAATCAATTCAATATCTGGTGGACTGGAAGGGTTATGGTCCTGAGGGGAGGAGTTGGGTGAAGACTCCATGCTCCAGTCCTGATTAAGGCATTTCACCACCGTCATCCAGAAAATTACTAGTGTGATATAATACACAGTTAATAACCCTGTGTTTTAGCTTAGCCCTTAATTATGCCATGTAAACCTAAAGCAGCCCAGTAAGAGAGACATTTAGCAATTCATGTGTACAGCCTCATACTTTTCATTGGTGCTGCAGAAATCTATCAAGTATTAGAAGTCTCATTCATGACCAAAACTGTAATCTAAAAATATCAATTATTGCATAAATGGAAACAAAAAAACTTCAAAGCTAAATTTTTACTACAGCGCATTAGTGATTGTATGTCACTTCAATTATAAATACTATTAGTCTGTAATGCAGCACTGGCTGGTCTGTCACAAACATCTTAACATAATGCAAATTATTAGTTAGAAATACAATTTTGGTACACCAATTACCCAGATTTTTACAGTTTAAGTTTGACTGCAGTTTGAGTTAATAACTTACTTATTTACACTAACTTCACACTTACTACCAAACAAACTGAAGAGACTTAAGCTCCAGACAAAAGGCAGTCAGTTGCCACTATACACAGGTCTTGTCTTTGTTGATGTAGCAGGCACATTTATGTCTGCACCAGAACATACCACCTTACCTTTACTAAGTGTGGAGCATCCTGTCTATTCAGTTGGAATTGAGGCAGCTGGTCACAGTGTACTATCCAGGGGTGCTTTAGTACTTGGGCAGCAGTTAATCTCTGATGTGGATCAACATGAAGCATCTTTGATACCAAGTCCTGTGTGAGAATACAACATATGACCCCTGGCCATTATTCAATCTCATACTTCTATTTCAAATTTGGACTGGTTTAAGTTAAGTTTCAACTTGAAAGCTACAGACATCGGGATATATAAATATTGGATAAACATTTGAGATTACATAAGAACGGCTGACCTTGAACCATACTAACATTACTCATAAGATGATGTTATACTGACCGAGTAGGGTGGGGATACCCATTACCGTAATAGTCTGTACGTCATGCAGAGATATAAATACGCACACATAACTCGCATGATTGTTATACCGAGTAGGGTGGGGATACTCATTACAGTAATACTGAATAGTCCGTACGCCATGTACAGATATACACATACATACATTTGTGCTGCTGATTTAGTCACATTGTTTGCACATTTTTAAACACTATATGTATTTATTTATATAGTGTCATTAATGCACATAGCGCTTCACAGTAGTAATACACGTGACAATCATAAATACCAAATAATACAAATAACAGATCATGGGAATAAGTGCTTGAGACATAAAAGTAACATTTAGGAAAAGGAGTCCCTGCTCTGAAGAGCTTACAATCTAATTGGTAGAGACAGACAGTAGGAGGACGTACTGGTGTGTCTACATGGGGCCAAGATTTATGTATCAGGTGTATAGTATTAGCCACGGAGCTACTCATGTGCTTCGTTAAGCAGGTTTGTTTTAAGGTGGGTCTTAAAGGTGGATAGAGAGGGTGCTAGTCGGGTATTGAGGGGAAGGGCATTCCAGAGGTGTGGGGCAGTCAGTGAGAAAGGTTTAAGGTGGGAAAGGGCTTTGGGTACAAAGGGGGTAGAGAGAAGACATCCTTGAACCGAACGCAAGAGTCGGGATGGTGTATAGCAAGAAATTAGGGCTGAGATGTAAATAGGGGCAGAAGAGTGTAAATCTTTAAAAGTGAGGAGAATTGAATGCGAGATACAGGATTTGATAGGAAGCCAGGAGAGATTTCAGCAGAGACAGATTTAGGAAATAGTAGAGTGATTCTGGCAGTAGCATTTAGGATAGATTGTAGGGGAGACAGGTGAGCGGCAGGAAGTCCGGACAGCAGGAGGTTACATTAATCGAGACGGGAGAGAATGAGGGCCTATGTCAGTTTTAGCAGTCGAGCAACAGAGGAAAGGGCGTATCTTTGTAATATTGCGTAGGAAAAAGCGACAGGTTTTAGATACGTTTTGAAAGTGAGAGGAGAAAGTGAAAGAGGAGTCGAGTGTGACCCCTATGGATCGTGCTGGCGCTACTGTGTGTATGACAACTTCCAACAGTAATGTGGAAGGAGGCAGTAAGGCCAGGTTTGGGAGGAAGTATGAGGAGCTCTGTTTTTGAATGTTAAGTATAAGTTGGCGGATGGCCATTCAGGATGATATAGCAGAGAGACATTCAGAAACTTTGGTCTGTACAGCAGGTGTAAGGTCAGGGGTTGAAAAGTAAATGTGTGTAAATTTTGAAACTTTGATAACCTGCTGACCAAGTCCAAAGGCTATTATTCATGCAATCTGTAATACAGCAGGGCTCCGCTTCTCGGCGCTCCGCCGATACGGCGGTGCCGAGAAGGGGGCCGCCATGTTCGCGCATGCGCAGAGCGGGCCATCCAGGGGTTGCGCATGCGCGGAACGGGCCGGCCAGGGGTCGCGCATGTGCGGCATGGGGGGGTTTCCTTCTGCCGCGCATGCGCACAACGGCGCATTGCCGGTCTGCGCATGCGCACCTAACGAAAATCGCCGGCTTCACTTTCCGGCGGGTCCTCAGAACGGAACCCGCCGTATTAGTGGGGCCCTCCTGTATTCGATATAATTTTGTATGGCTAGGTCATAGAAGTTTTGTTGAGTGCCCCACATCTAATACCTCTTCTTGTGTATGTTCAAATAGGTTAAGCATTAAAATGCAAATTGAACCTAATTTATAAATCGTAACTGTGAACAATCATTCCTAAGGAAATTCTACACCAAAAGTTTACAGTTTTTCGTTCAACCATCTATCGGTGTGTTTATTAGACAACCCAATAGGAAGTTAGTTCGGGATACCCGCCGAATGGGAAAATAGGAAGGAATTTCTACTGTGGCCAAGCTTCACTCAGTTTTTGAATACCGTGCGAATCACAAACACTTAGATACCATTAACTTTATGTGGTTCTATAGCATCCCATATACTGTAGGTTAAGGTTGACTGCAGTAAATAAAACAACAGTTTAATAAGAATACAGACCTGGCAGAAGGCAATGAATTGTAAACAACAAAATTGAACAAACCTTGGCGATATCAGAGACTGAATTCCAGTAACCACCACTTAAAGAGAACTTTCCACTTCCTATCCGTGCCAATATTTCTTCGGGGGTGTCATCAGGTCCATTTGCAAATGGGGTATACCTGTGCCAATTAAGAGAATACGCTCGTTAGTAGCACGTAAATATGATTTATAAATTGGTAATTTAGGAATGGGGGCATAAAGAATTAGAGTGTACCCCTTATTAGGTTTAAAGGTTCAGTCCCACTTAGCCAGTCTAAGAAAATGTTCAAATGACCTTTATTTCCCCTTTTTATACTGCGGTAGTTTTCTATTCTGAGAACGATATGTATGCACACACCAAAACATTCTTATGCACCATATTTATGTGTATTTATTTGTGCTGGAATTTGTAAAAAAACAAAAAAAACAACAACAAAAAAATTCCATAACTGCGCTATAACTTACTTTGCTATATCTATTACACATAGACCCGACGGGGGCCAAGTCATCAGGGTTATTATTATATCGCTATATCTCCATCAATCTATAATATATCTATATAATAAATATATCTATATATTATATCCTCTGCTATTTGCCTTCAAAGTTATTCTTTCAGGCCTAAATTGGACATATTTAACATCAGTTGTATAAAACAAACCTCTAAAAAAGTACTGTAAATGTGTTACATTACTTTTACTTTATAGCAACGGCAATTTATGGATAACAGAACACTATTAAATGACATGAAAATAAGGCACCTTTAAAATCACATGAACATTCTGATGTTTAGTATGCTAAAGAAATTTTATGGATCCTAAAGGCATTGTTTGAAATAGAAATAGACGCACTCCAGTGGTCTTCCAGAGATCATACGTTTATTACAAAAGGATCCTTTTGTAATAAACGTATGATGATGTTTGGAAGACCACTGGAGTGCGTCTATTTCTACGATACCGGTGGTTCCGCATCCAGCGAGACTGTTGTTGCGGTGCACGGGGAAGAGGTCTTCAAGGTAGAATATTGAATAAGGGCCATAGACTGATATGTGGGAAGGTACAGTGGGTTTGATATGCTGATTACATGATTGTGGAAAACGCAATGTTAAGCCAAACCACATGAAGTAATTTGTGTATGTGGGCTTTTTATTTATAGAAGTTTACTTTCCAACAACCTCTTCTCTGAAATGAGCATTAGTTTTTGCGAAAAAACTTTTTATAGTTCCCACCAAAGTTAGTTTATAAATTCACATGTTCACTTAGATTATATTACTGAAAACATTTTCACGAGTGATTATTTTTGCTTTTAATTTGTGTACATCTGCATTACTGCGGCAATAATCCAGTTTCTTAATATTGAGCTAAATATTTATTAAGAGGTAATCTCACACAGCTCACAGAAAGTTGCAAGCAGCTTAAGCAGGCTTCCTCAAACACATGCTTAAAATGCTAACATTGTGTCTTTTTGGAAAATTAGAAACATCTTTTTTTTTTTTCAATGAGGACCTCAAATAAAAGGGGTACATATCAATCAAGGTTTCTTTTCTACTGTTCGTCCACCCTGTAAAGTGGTAAATAAGGGACGTGGGGTGAGGTTGACAACAACTTTGGTTCTGCAAAGTCCTGCATCACGCACTGAAATCATACAAAATGGAGTTGGTAGGAAGAAATCAAACACCTATCAACTCCAGCTCAATAGGTTTAAAATCTAAAACACATTTACAAATGTGTCTGATTTTTTTTTAAGAAGAAAAAAATAAAACATAAATAAAAAACGACACCAAATTGTCAGATTTAACCACCTAAATGTCACTGCCATTGAGTCACTTTGGTACGTGCCCCCCACTGAAAAGCCTGGCAAACAGCGCGTGCACATCTGTGCCGGTTGATTTTAATCATGTAATAATCATGTTCTTGTGGCTGCTTCAAACTTCAGAAGATTATTGTGCAATTTCATTTGATTTAATTTGGTCCGAGGAGAGACCATCTTTAAATAAAGTAAACTCACCCAGTTAGCATAGTATAAAGAAGTACACCCAGACTCCAGATATCACATGCAGCATCGTAGCCTTGGCGTTTTAAAACCTGTAACAATGAATGATACAATCCATACTATTATACAAAATCATAGGAGAGCTTCCTTGATTTTCTGTAGCATTATTTTAAACAATCTACTATGTGCCAATTTATTGTCAACAAATCTCAGACTTTTGCTGGATTTGCGCAACGCACTGTAACTTTTTCTACATAAATTATATTCTTTATTACAAGGAGGGCACCATTGTGTGTGGTTGTAACAGATATGAGTGCCGACCAAACAAAAAGCAGATAACTTACAAATGAGATTGCACTATAGGCATGTTCTAAGATGCTACAGACTCCCCTAAAAGCAGTGATGGGAGGTAAGAAATAGGCCAAGTACACCTCAATTACATTCCACATCGAAGTACAATAGGGATGCAAGACAGTGCCTAAGCTAGACGTAGAAAAACAGTATATCACAGACCCTTTATTAGAAGAATTTAGCAGAACAGAAGACTGATCATTTTCTTTAGCACGGACAGCGGTTTAAAAAAAAAAAATGTCACTGTGTCACAATTGTCGAGGCAAGACTGTAAATAGATGGGAGAATACCTCAGGAGCGACAAAATTAGCTGTATAGCATGGAGTCATCAGCAAACCATTTTCCGCCCGGAGCTGCTTCGCGAAGCCGAAGTCACAAATTCGAATGGACTCAGGATTTCCAGACTCATCCACGTAAAGAATATTGCTGGGCTTTAGGTCCCTGTGCACAACCTAAAAGCACACACCAGCATCAAACACAAGCCGCTGCATGCAGACGTGACATTAGTCTGGATACAATGTCAGAGGAAAAAAGATTACAAAACCATTTAATTTGTAAATGTGTCATGTCTGTCCAGATGCCAAACACCGAGACATTTGTTAGCGTGCAGAATTTGTATTCATGAGAATGAAGTCTGAAGACTCCTGTGGCTACTGTCTTATCTAGTAGAAGAGATGATGCAATATAAATGATTGTAAAAGGGGTACGGTATCCTCTTGGAACCGTCGGGAGCAATAAAATGATTCTGTTTTTTTTTTTAAACCCTCCTTTGTGGCAGAAGGATTTAGGCATCCATAGGCATAGACCTATTTGTGTTGGAGATTCTTAAACCGATGTTTGCACTTTTGTTCAACACACATTGAGACCTGGATTCTACAAAACTATTCTGATAGCTGTATGAGATTATATATAAACACGTATCTTTAGGAATGGCTATGCATCACAGATTTAGCATGTCTGAATTTTTAAAAGCGGCACGTTAACAGTGTTAAATATGTAAATCTGTGCCAATTCACGTGTGAACTATTCTTCTAGGTGTAACTCAAGGAATATGCAATAACGGGACAAAAAGTGCAACAGCTTCATTATGCTAAACACCATGTCTGTTTCATGGCCATGATGTTTGGAATTTCCACAATTAATACGTCTCATTATGTAGCGTGAAGTTTTTTTTTTCCGACTGAGCACTGGCTACAGGATTAATGTTATTTCTTCCAAGTGGCAATTCAATTTATATACATGCTGCATTTAGGCTGCTTAGAGCAAACTAATGTCACACCTCTTGGTTGTCTGAAAACATTATTTTAAACAAAATAAGATGCCACTGTTACCTGCCATGGCTCTAATAAAGTTAGAACACAAGTCTGTTATGCCTTTTACAGAGTTTACCCTAAACAAAGGCTTTTGTTGCATTTACATTAATATTCAATTGTAATGTAAGACAGTTCTTAAGTGGTGTCTTGAGAATCCTAAAAATTGAAGAGTTTCAATATTCTATTTCTTAAATTATTATGACGACGAGTAAAGAACTGAGCACTGAAGATCAGAGGAGAAAAAAACAACAATATAGGACCTGTTGTGACAGGGATCTATGAATGTGACGTGATGGCATCCAAGTGCCTTAAAGAGCCACCGGACATTTGTGACCACGAAAGTGCCCTGTACAATAACAGTCTTTTATTCATTGCTTGAGGTGTATTATAAATTGAAAATATTAGTTTCTCACCCATTGGGAATGGAGGTATTCAACAGTTCTAGTTATCGTGTGCAGCACAGCGCTAGCCTCTCGCTCAGAGAAGAACTTTTGTCGAAGTATTTTGTCTAATAGTTCTCCTCCTTTCATAAGTTCTGTTACTAGGTATACATACTTTCCATCATCATATACCTGCAAAATTAAAAGCAGTCTTAAACTCATGGCAACAAATACACCCTGGAGTGATAAGAGTGCCCAAAATCACATCTTAATTTGTAGTAAAAATAAGAGAAAAAAAATACAGTATTCTCAGAACAGACACCAACTTTTGACTACAACTAATATGATAGCATGCTTACAAAAGATTATATAGTATATATGTTATATATAATATACAGTACATACAGTTAGACCCAAAGTTAGTAAACAGGACTAAATCTTAAATGCAATTCAAGTTAATGGAATTTAAGGTTCGGTAATGTCCAGAATTGTTTAGTAACTTTGGGCCTTGATTTATTCACATCTCATGTAATGTGCCCTTTATACTGGGTATTGAACTGAATACCCCATATTTTGAACAATAAGATCTACTCTGATTAAGTGACGACACTGCGGGATGAAAGTGACTTTTATTACAGGAAAGGCAGTCAAAAAGTCTTAAATATATATAACAATTAGCTGAGCAGTCAAGTTTAACTGTTATCAGAAAAGGGCTTAAGGAATCTGATGCAATTGAAGTTATGCCCTTAAACTGGTAATCGAGTTTAACCCCTTGAGAGCCAGAAACGGGTCTAGGAAAGAATAGCAATGCGTTGCGGTCCCCGCTGGCATGCAAGGGGTTTATGCAAAAGGTCACCATTTGACTTACATCTTTTAATGTGATAATATTGGGATGCTGTCCATAACGTAACAAAATTTCGATCTCCTCAGTTGGATCTCTCTTACTCTTGTCAATTATCTACAAAAAGAAGAATGTTGAGTGTTACAAGAAATATATAAATTCCAAATAGTTCCAATATAAAAATATTTGGGCAGCAAATTATACAACGACTTTATACAAGTGTATGCAATATCAGCGTTTCATAGTTTATAATTTTATTAAATTAAATACTGTTACGGAATTTGAAATATGGAAATGTGGATACATTTTTACTGACTGATAACACAAAATACTTATTGGAACAGACATGTTCTGGTGTTAATAAGTAAAAGTCCAGGATTTGGAGTGTTGGGATTTCAGATTGAATTATTGCAATTGTATAAATCCTTCCATATTTACCACTGGTAAAAACATCTCAAACGCAAAGTAGGCTATGAGTTGAAAGTGCAAATATAACATGTTTCGTAGGGCACTGAAGCCTAACCAATAAAAATTTAAAAATAAAGTTGTGAACAGACTAAGTATTCATACAAAAAAAAAAATGTAATTGCTATTATTACATAGCAATTCTTTGACTGAATGAAAGTTGACTAACCAAAATCTACATAGTGTTAAACATATATAATGCCAAAAATCGGTAATATACAGTTGTGGTAATCACAGTTAATGTAGCTCATGCAGCTAGTGAAATTCATACTGTACATGTTACTACAGGTATGTACACTAAAGTGTGTGTGACTTCTAATCAGCAAAAAGTCAGCAGAAATTGTATGTGTGTAAAATTGAGGAGTGTTTTCAATTACAAAAAAGCAAAAAAATAAATAGACTATCCATAAAGGCGACCGCAGACTGGGAAATGCCAACTCAGCATCACCAATGGGCTGAACAGGCTGATAAATGATCAGGGAACTGCTGAATATGAAAAGCATTACAAAATCAGTGCCACTTACTGAGTCACAATTGGGGAAAGTAGTCGCTGTTTGGTGCTTTTATCACCAGTTATCTTTGCCTCACCACTTCAACACATCAATTCATACCTTCACTGCATACTCCATGTTTGTACCCTTGTGAATACATCTTTTGCAGATGGAATAGGAGCCCACCCCAATATCTTCCTTTAGATCATAGCCGTCAGTGAACTGGATGCTGTTTCTGTGAAGCTGGAATACAGTTGACATTGATTAGACATTTGTTTAGTTTCTACAATATATAATCCCTTTAATCATCTGTTCAGAAAGACATCTAAAATAAAACGGACATCCATGTTTTACAATCTCAAGTCTAAATTAAAACAGAAGAACCCAAGCTCATTCTAAAGGAAAAAAACAAATAGAAAAAAAATCTAATTATAGTCTAAAATTGAGGAGAACTGACTAATTTAATTGAGAATCCAAGAACCTTCGTATTTTTAATTTGTTATAATGTATAAAGCAAATAGCAAGGGGGTTAAATATAGAGTGAAAAATTGAAAAATGATTAAATATTTGTATATCAGACTAGTTTAGGATTCTTTTAAGAGGAAAATGGTAAGTGAATCTTGCAGAAAGAAAACTTGGTGTGTATATACCAGTGTGTGTATGGAGAGGGAGCGCGAGAGGGAGCACGAGAGCAAGCACGTGAGAGAGAGCGAGCGCGAGAGAGAGAGAGGGAGCGAGCGCGTGAGAGAGAGGGAGCGAGCGCGTGAGATGAGAACGCGCCTGCTCCTCACTCAGAAGGCACCCTTCTGAGTGAGGAGCAGGCGCGTTCTGATTATTGTGCAGAGAACCTTGTGGTTTGATTACTCTTACCTACCTCTTTGACTTTGAACGCTTAGTACTGCATCCTGTCTGTGATCCTATGTTTACGCTTTGCACTCAAGGCAGAAACAAATTACATAACTAAAATATATAATATTCCTCCAGTATGGATTAAAGTCCCAGATGGAATGAAATAAATGCTAGAGGATTTAATATTTGGAGAATTTAGACTTAGGCCACTCTACTTTAGGCCACTAACATTCTCTGTGGACATATATGTCCTTTATGGATTGGTTTATTTTCTTTCAGACATTAGTCTTTCAGTGGAATGTATCCTCTAGCATTTTTCATTCCATCTGGGACTTTAAGTCCATACTGAGGATATTTATATATTTTAGTTATGTAATTTGTTTCTGCATTGAGTGCAACCAATAGGGACTTTAGTGACCTCTGTCTTTTTTTTTTATATTATTGCCCTTTCCCCGTGCACCAGGCATTCTATACATTATTTTGATATTATGGTTTGAGTGACGTCCCATTCTCTTGTTGTTTAGCCTGAGAGCAGACTTGAAACAGGATAGCATTTAAATTTGTAGTGGAGGAAGTCTGCGAGAGTGCGAGATTTCCTCCGAGGCTTTTAGAGGAAGAGTGCCGGAACGCAGCATGCGTGTGAGAATTTAGCCAGGTTCTAGGGTTAGAAGGGCGAGAATGGCAAGAGAAAGCGGGCATGTAGATCAAGAGAGGAGTATAGGGCAAAGTTGTAGTTCTTGAAAAGGTTGTCGGGGTCTGGAGTAGGGCTGAGGGAGGAGCTTTAAAGTGGAAACAAAGCTGGTAGGTTATTAGAGTGCAGGTCTCTGCAGAAGTGAGGGTAGATGGGTTGGAGAAGCGAGAGAGAAAATGAGATGAGATGAGGACAGAGGAAGGGGGGGAATGGGGGAAATGAGAAATCCGAGAGAGAAACAAGTTTAGTTAGGTAGTGGCCATCCTTGTGGCTGGCTGCAGTCACTGTTGAAGGCCAAAAGAAGAGGTTAGCGATAGAAAGCGGGATGCCCAAGGGAGAAGGGGTCATCAATGTGGCAGTTGAAGTCCCCAAGGAAGAAAAGGGGAGTCTGAGGAGAGACAAGAGAGCCAGGATTCAAAGTGAGAGAGAGAGGCAGAAGGGGAATGATAGATAGAGGTAGGTGGGCGATAGATACCGCCAGTGTGACAGTGAGAGGGGAGAAAATCTGGACAGTGTTGAGCTCAAAGGAGGGGACAATAAGAGAGGGTGGAATGCAAGGGTTCGGTATGGCAGAGAAGAGCCCCACGCTTCCACCCCTGCTATCAGGCGAGGGTCGTGGGAGAAAGAGGGCACGCTTCCAGAGCAGAGTCCAGACTGAGTGAGCCAAGTCTCAGTTATAGGCAAAGAGAAGCGGGAGGAGAAGGAAAAAGAAGTCATGCACAGTAAGGCACTTGTTAGAAAGGGCGGTGCATTCCAAAGGGCACGGGAGAATGGGATAGAGGAGGGAGGGTGACGGGATGGGTATGAGGTTTAGAGGGGTTGACACTTTGTTTCCTCTGGTCAGGCAGTACTAACGTTTACATGCTATCTCGGGAACCATAAGGTCCCCAGAGCTGAAATAAATGCGGTCCAGCTCCAGACACCCCCTACTTCCCACCTATGTAAAAGAATGGGAGATGGAGAAAGGGAAAACTACTTCCATAAAGTAGGACGATTCAAATGTAGATTTCAGATTGCTCTCAATACCACATTTATCAAAATTCAGATCACAAATAGCATCTGTGAATTCGTGTGGGTGCTGCCTCAACATGCTAAGTGTTGTAACCACCAGAAACAAAAGTAGTTCCCAACATTTTTATAGTAAACATGGAATGTGGAAGAAGTGTTAAGTAAAGATGATCTGCATGAATGCAGCATTATAGTATCCCTGCTTCCATTCATCAATGCGTACACATATCCTATATATGGATAAAACCCTAATAAACAATTGCAAAGACAATAGTGAATGAGTGAAATTGGCCTGAGTCCTACGGGAGCAAGTATTTTTCCAGATCGTAAAGTACTAGCATTGGGTGTTCGAGCTTTATTCTCCCATACCAAAGCCAGTGGTATTACACTAAGCCACTCTTCTGTTCTGGAGAATCCTACCTCAAATGTAATCATTGGATGTCTGTTTTCTTTTCTAACAAGTTTTTTTGTTTCATATTTAGAGCCAAGCTTGGATGCCTCAGTTTCTAACATCCAGAGGCCCAGAGTCTCCTGCGCATGCTGTTCAAAAGAAACCCTACTAACAGATAGGTGAGCTAAATCATGAAATGTATTTCAACTGCCACAATAGCTTGCCACCTAAAGGATTATTTAACTTTGGGCATGTTCCCTCAGCACGGAAGGTATTCAACAAAATGATTGAATACTTAATTTTTAAGACCATTTATATGTGCAGTAAAATTAGGGGTGGCGTGAGAGAATACAATTTTTCCTGTACATTGTTCATGTGAAAAGAAGAAACATATCAAAATAAAAATAACACATTTTCACAGGAGCTGGACCAGATGGTGTAGAAGAAATTAAGAGACACCCTTTTTTCTCAACAATAGATTGGAATGTGAGTAACTATCTTCTGCGATCCATCATTAATTTCCCTCAAGAAACAAAAAATAACTACAAAAAGGGCTTGACCTTCAGAGAACAAAAACTCTTGGGGAAGGGAGGGAGGGGGGGTTGTGTTGGGGGGGTGGTGTCTATAATAAAGGTGGAAGGAGGCACTCCAGGACTTTAAATAAATAAAAAAATAGATTGGCAACGCTATCGATATTTCGACTCCTACAGAGCTTCTTCTCAATACTCTGTTAATTACACTGACACCTATGATTCTCATTGTTACCTTAGAGTTTTTTACTCAGTATTTCTGATTGAGGTGTTTTGTAGGCAGTCTAGGGGGCTGGAGGGGTTCTCTGTTTTTAAGCTGTCTTTTTAACTTGTATTGAAATAAAGTGATCTATATTTTGTTAGTAACCAGAGTGCTTGTTTGGGATTTCTTTTTTCTTATTCTATATTTTTCATGTGTGCCCTATCAGCACTGAGTGGAGTTTTATAGCGTATTCATACTTGCTTTTATTTTTTTGGTCACCATTATTTAGGGTCTGGCCTGCGTGTGCGAGTGGAGTGGTATTTTTCCTAGAACATAAGTGCAAGAGTAAATGGGTACTCGACAATACAAAGCTTTTAAAAGTGCATTGGTATAGTCCTGTGGTCAGATGGTATCGCGAACGGCTTTCATAGTTCATTTTGAGGGTGTATAAGGTACATTCGTTTTTTATAGTCCCCACATTGGAAAATGTAATAAATGATTGGTCTGATGGTGTTTCACCAATTGTAATATGTAACCAACCACTGGGGTTGTATCTTGCACATGTTAACTTACCATAAGACCAATCCATTTAATTATATTTACCATGGTGGGACTATTAAAAGGGAATGCACCTTAACAAGACCCTGAACAGCCGTTTATATACCGTGAGAAAGGAATGCAGTTTCCAAAAGCGTTGTATTGCCAATGACACACAGTTGTTGTTTGTTTGTCGGTTGCGCTGTGTCCAGCTCCCGTGACATCATGAAGCTTGCGCCACTCGAGCGCCGAACCAAAGGAGGAGACGCCGAGTGAGGTAACTGAAGAGGTCTGCAGCTGTGCTCACAAACGAGGAAGTTGTGTCCCGACACCAACCTGATAAAGGACTATACCACATGCACCTTTAAAAGCTTTGTATTGAGTTCCATTTACCTCCATTTATACTTATTACAATTAAAGCCACCTGCACCATGAATATGGTCTCTCTTGCACTATGTTCTACAAGGTATGTTGTGAAGAAGCAGAGAAAGGACCGTTTACATTTAAAGCTGCAACTAGACTACTATCCAACCAGGGCACGGGTCTAATACCATGCTGTGGGACTCGACTGTGCATATGCTGCATTTATACTGCACTATGTGCATTTTCTTTAACCAACAGAAGAGAATATAGATATATATAGAAGTAGTAGAATATAATAATATCTATAATATATAGATATATAATATATATAGTATATATATATATATATATATATATTATACTATATATATATTGCATATACATATAACTATACAATAATACTATAAGATACATATACCATATACTATACATATACATGCACAGGTTGTGTGTGGTTGTGGTGTGTGTGTAATATATATATATAATATATATATATATATATATATATATATTATATATATTTAATATTCCAGGTTTTTGTGTTGTTTTTTCATGTAAAATTATTTAGGAGAGCAAATTCAGCCACCTTTCAAGCCAGCTACTGGGGCCAGAAGACACATTTTATTTCGATCCTGAATCACAGCGAAAACACCAAAAGGTAAGCCATTTTTTTTCTTCAAGCAACTTGTTTAGTACAATATAGTTATACAGATATATCAGCTCTGTATGCGCTTACATGTTTTCAGTAGTAAATGAAGCCACGTTTACCGCAAGCAGTGCAACCCTGTGTACCCATCCAAAAGAAAAAAAAGGATTTAGTGAAAACTGTTAATAGCTTCTTGTGGCTGTATATCCGCAGACTTCCTGGTATACCTGCAAGTGCCAACGCACATCAGCTCTTCCGAGGTTTTTAGATTTGTGGCAATAGCCTCTGAGGAGGAAAACAGGCCATGCAAACAGTCGGGGTTCATGGCATTGTTCCGGTAGTTTATGTACTGTTCCATGATTGTGACCCTGTAATCCGGTGACAGATTACTTTCTTACATTTCTCTTGGTGTTTGGAAATGTGTAGTGTAAGGTCTTAATGCTTTGGGCATGAAATACAGCAGCAGTAATATATTAAGAAAAACATCTATAAATATAGAATACCGAATAGTCCAGCACTCCCATATATAAGAAAGAACAGATCACTGGTATAGAACCAAAAAGGTAACATTTAATATAGCACAAATTAATCAAAAAAGAATGACAATGCCACACAAAGAAAACTAAATAACATAAAGGTAGTACCATATACGGGGGTGTGGGGGAAAAAAGTGGAACACAAAAAGGGGGAGGGGACAACAACAAAAAAGGTGGGTATATAGGGGAGTACAGGGGGCAACGTTTCGGGGAATACCCTTCGTCAGGCCCGTTCCCCTTAGTCCCAAAAAGGGACAGAAGGGTACTTCCTGAACCCACAAGAACACAACATGCCCCCAAATAAGAGAAAATAAACCCTCCACTAATTCGATAGCTACAATGGGTAAGTCTAAATGAATAAGTTAAGACAAATATATCCTCCACTATTTTTGTGTTGTATAATAGAAGAGATAATGTAGCAAATAAATGCAATATGTAAACATAAGGATCACAGACAGATGCAGATGAGAACGCGCTGCTCCTCAATAGAAGGGCACTTCTGAGTGAGGAGCAGGCGCGTTCTGATTATTGTGCAGAGAACCTTGTGGTTTGATTACTCTACCCTACTCTTTGACTTTGAACGCTTAGTATGCATCCTGTCTGTGATCCTTATGTTTACGCTCGCTCGCGCTCTCTCTCACACGCTCGCGCTCTCTCACACGCTCGCGCTCTCTCACACGCCTCGCGCTCTCTCACACGCTCGCGCTCTCTCACACGCTCGCGCTATCTCAACGCTCGCGCTCTCTCACACCGCTCGCTGCTCTATTCACACGCTCGCGCTCTCTCACGCTCGCGCTCTCTCACTCGCGCTCTTCTCTCACACGCTCGCGCTCGTTCTCACACGCTCGCGCTCGTTCTCTCACACGCTCGCGCTCGTTCTCACGCACGCTCGCGTCGTTTCACGCACCGTCGTCTCTCGACGTCGGCTCGTTCTCTCGCACGCTCGCGCTCGTTCTCTCGCACGCTCGCGCTGTTTCTCCCCGCTCGCGCTCGTCTCTCACGCTCGTCTCCACACGGCTCGCTCTAGTTCTCTGCACGCTCGCGCTCGTTTCTCTCTCACGTCGCTATCGTTCTCTCACGCTGTCGCGGCTCGTTTCTCTGGCTCGCGCTCGTTCTCCAGATCGCGCCGCTCGCTCGCTCGTCTCTCAGCAGCTCACGCGTCCTAGCGCTGCGCTCTCTCTCTCACGCGCTCGCGCTCTCTCTCACGCTGCTGCGCTCTAGCTCGCTCGCGCTACTTGCTCCGACGCTGCGCGCTTCTAGGCGTTACTAACCTCGCGTCTGTTGGCTCAAAGCTCGCGCTCTCTGTCTCACGACGGTCGCGCTCTCTCTGTCTCGACGCGAGCCTCTGTCTCGCGCGCTCTCTGTCTCGCGCGCTCTCTGTCTCGCGCGCTCTCTGTCTCGCGCGCTCTCTGTACCGAGCTCCTGTCTCTGTCTGCGCAGTCTGTCTACAGCGTCTGTCTCGCGCGCTCTGTCTCGCGCGCTCTGTCTCGCGCGCTCTGGCTCGCGCTCTCTGCTCGCGCTCTCTGTCTCGCGCGCTGGCGCTCTCTGTCTCGCGCGCTGGCGACTCTGTCTGCTCGCGGCGGCTCTCTGTTCCTCGCGCTCACGCTCTATCCGCGGCGCCTCTCTCTCTCACGAGCTCGCTCCCTCTACTCTCACGACGTCGACTCCTCTCCTCACGCGCTCGCGCCTCATCTCCTGCATCCTGTCTGTGATCCTTATGTTTACATATTGCATTTATTTTGCTACATTTATCTCTTTCTATTATACAACACAAAAATAGTGGAGGATATATTTGTCTTAACTTATTCATTTAGACTTACCCATTGTAGCTATCAGAATTAGTGGAGGGTTTATTTCTTCTTATTTGGGGCATGTTTGTGTTCTTGTGGGTTCTAGGAAGTACCCTTCTGTCCCTTTTGGGACTAAGGGGAACGGGCCTGACGAAGGGGTATTCCCCGAAACGTTGCCCCCTGTACTCCCCTATATACCCACCTTTTTGTTGTTGTGCCCCCTCCCCCCTTTTTGTGTTCCACTTTTTTCCCCCACACACCCCGTATATGGTACTACCTTTATGTTATTATAGTTTTCTTTGTGTGGCATTGTATGCTTTTTTGATTAATTTGTGCATATATTAAATGTTACCTTTTTGGTTCTATACCAGTGATCTGATTTCTTTATATAGGGAGTGCTGGACTATTCGGTATTCTATATTTATAGATGGTTTTTCTTAATATATTACTGCTGCTGTATTTCATGCTCCAAAGCATTAAGACCTTACACTACACATTTCCAAACACCAAGAGAAATGTAAGAAAGTAATCTGTCACCGGATTACAGGGTCACAATCATGGAACAGTACATAAACTTACCGGAACAATGCCATGAACCCCGACTGTTTGCATGGCCTGGTTTTCCTCCTCAGAGGCTATTGCCACAAAGCTAAAACCTCGGAAGAGCTGATGTGCGTTGGCACTTGCAGGTATACCAGGAGAGTCTGCGGATATACAGCCACAAGGAAGCTATTAACAGTTTTCACTAAATCCTTTTTTTCTTTTTGGATGGGTACACAGGGTTGCACTGCTTGCGGTAGAACGGTGGCTTCATTTACTACTGAAACATGTAAGCTGCATACAGATGCGATATATCTGTATATAACTATATTGTACTCAAACAAGTTGCTTGAAGAAAAATAAAATGGCTTACCTTTTGGTGTTTTCGCTGTGAATTCAGGATCGAAATAAAATGTGTCTTCTGGCCCACCAGTAGCTGGCTTGAAAGGTGGCTGAATTTCTCTCCTAAATAATTTCTACATGAAAAAACAAACAAAACCTGGAATATTAAAGTATATAATAGTAGAATATATATATACTATATATATATATATATATATATTACACACACACACACACACACCACACTGTGCATGTATATGTAGATATGTATATGGAGTATATAAGTATATGTTATATAGTATATGTATATGTATATTATATGTATATAATATATATATATATATATATATATAGTAGATATACGGAGCTATATATATATATATATATATATATAATGTTGTTGTTAAAAGAAAATGCACAGTAGTGGCAGTATAAATGCAAGCATATGCACAGTCGAGTCCCCACAGCAGTGGTAATTAGACCGTGCCCTGGTTGGATAGTAGTCCTAGTTGCAGCTTTAAATGTAAACGGTCCTTTCTCTGCTTCTTCACAACATACCTTGTAGAACATAAGTGCAAGAGAGACCATATTCATGGTGCAGGTGGCTTTAATTGGTAATAAGTATAAATGGAGTAAATGGGAACTCAATACAAAGCTTTAAAAGGTGCATTGGTATAGTCCTTTATCAGGTGGTGTCGGGACACAACTTCCTCGTTTGTGGATAGCACAGCTGCAGACCTCTTTCAGTTACCTCACTGGCGTCTCCTGCCTCTTGGTTCGGCGCTCGAGTGGCGCAAGCTTCATGATGTCACGGGGAGCTGGACACAGACGCAACCAGCAAACAAACTGTTGTCATGGCAATACAACGCGTTTTGGAACCTGCATTCCTTTCTCAAGGTATAAACGGCTGTTTCAGGGTCTTAAGGTGCATTCCTTTTATAGTCCCACCATGGTAAATATAATTAAATGGATTGGTCTTATGGTAATGTTTAACATGTGCAAGATACAACCCCAGTGGTTGGTTACATATACAATTGGTGAAACACCATCAGACCAATCATTTAATTACATTTTCCAATGTGGGACTATTAAAAACGAAGGTACCTTACTACCCTCAAAATGAATGAGGAAGCCGTTTCGCGATACCATCTGACACAGGACTATACCAATGCACTTTTTAAAGCTTTGTATTGCGAGTACCCATTTACTCTTGCACTTATGTTCTAGGAAAAATACGCACACTCGCACACGCAGCAGACACCTAAATAATGGTGACCAAAAAAATAAAGCAAGTATGAATACGCTATAAAACTCCTAGCAGTGCTGTAGGGCAACACATGAAAAATATATTATGATGACTCATCCATCATGATGACTCATCCATCCAACCCCCCCCCAACCCTTTGAGGCTTCGTTTACGGTAACGCATGCGCACTTGTGATAAACCCTTCTCGAATTGAATATGTTAATCTGATTAGCCAATGAATAAAAATGTAACCAATGAATAAAAATGTAAGCCTTCTTGAAGAACTTGAGTGCAACCAATAGGGGACTTTAGTGACCTCTGTCACTTTTTTCGTTATACTCAGGCTAAACAAAACTACTTTTCTCAACTAATCAACACGCACAAGTATAACCCACGCCGACTCTTCTCTGTCTTTGACAATCTACTCCGACCATCCTCAGCTGCCTCTTCTTCCTCCTCCATCTCACCTCAGGACTTTGCTTACTATTTCAAGGAAAAGGTGGAATCCATAAATCAGGACATCCCCTCTGTTTCTTCCTCCCATCCTACACCTCTTCCTAACTCTCCTCCTGCCTTCCTTGACTCTTTTTCCACTGTCTCAGAGGAGGATGTGTCACTGTTGATCGCCTCTTCTCCCTCTACCACTTGTCCTCTTGACCCCATTCCCTCCCATCTCCTAAAACCTCTTGCTCCTACTATAATCCCTACGCTCACACACATTTTTAACTCCTTCCTCTACTCTGGTGCCTTTCCCTCCTCCTTCAAACAAGTCATACCATAACTCAAAAACAGCAAGCCTGACCCTACCTGTCTTTCCAACTATCAGCCGGTCTCCCTCCTGCCTTTTGCGTCTAAACTCCTTGAACACCTTGTATTCTCTCGCTTGCTCCATTTTCTCAACAGCTATTCTCTCCTAGACCCTCTACAATCTGGCTTCCATACTGCTCCCTCGACCAAAACAGCCCTCACTAAAATAACCAATGACCTGCATGCTGTCAAAGACAGAGGTCATTACACTCTGCTCATATTACTTGACCTCTCTGCAGCATTTGATGTGGTGGACCAACCTCCTTCACATTCGCCATACTCTTGGTACTCGTAACAAAGCTCTATCCTGGATCTCATCCTACCTCTCCCATCGTACTTTCAGGTCTCTTCTTCAAACACCTCCTCCTCCATTGACCTCTAAGTGGGGGTACCCCAGGGCTCTGTCCTGGGACCTCTCCTCTTTTCTCTGTACACAATCACTCGGTGACCTAATCACATCTCTTGGGTTCAAATATCACCTCTATGCTTACTTTTAAACCCCTGACCTTACACCTGCTGTACAAACCAAAGTTTCTGAATGTCTCTCCGCGATATCATCCTGGATGGCCCTCCCCCGACAAACTTAGCATGACAAAAACAGAGCTCCTCATACTTCTTCCCAAACCTAGCCCCACTACCTTCTTCCACATTACTGTTGGAAGTTCAGTCATACACCCAGTAGCGCATGCACAATGCCTAGGAGTTACACTTTATTCATCTATTACATTCAAAACGTATCTAAAACCTGTCGCTTTTTCCTCCGCAATATCACAAAAATAAGCCCTTTCCTCTGTTGCTCGACTGCTAAAACTCTGACTCAGGCTCTCATTCTCTCCCGTCTCGATTACTGTAACCTCCTGCTGTCCGGACATCCTGCTTCTCACCTGTCTCCCCTACAATCTATCCTAAACGCTGCTGCCAGAATCACGCTACTCTTTCCTAAATCTGTCTTGGCGCCTCCACTGCTGAAATCCCTCTCCTGGCTTCCTATCAAATCCTGTATAACGAATTCAATTCTCCTCCTCACTTTTAAAGCTTTACACTTTTCTGTCCCTCCTTACATCTCAGCTAATTTCTCGCTACGCATCATCCCGACTCTTGCGTTCTGCTCAAGGATGTCTTCTCTCTACCCCCTTTGTATCCAAAGCCCTTAAACCTTTCTCACTGACTGCCCCACACCTCTGGAATGCCCTTCCCCTCAATACCAGACTAGCACTCTCTCTATCCACCTTTAAGACCCACCTTAAAACACATCTGCTTAATGAAGCATACGAGTAGCTCCGTGGCTAATACTATACACCTGATGCATAAAACATGGCCCCATGCAGACGCACTTACCAGTATGCCCTCCTACTGTATCTTATCTGTATGTTCCTCCTACCAATTAAATTGTAAGCTCTTCAGCTCTATGTCTGAAGCACTTATTTCCATGATCTGTTATTTGTATTATTTGGTATTTATATGATTGTCATGTGTATTACTACTGTGAAGCGCTATGTGAATTGATGGCGCTATATATAAATAAAAGACACATACAAAGTGGAAGTCTAAATCTCCCGCATTACGTGGGTCAATAGGAAACAGTGACCTCTTCCATAGCGGCTTTCTTTTGGCCTGTGTGACACTGGTATTTAAACAACCAGGAAGTACCGGCGCTAGCGTTGCCAGTATGCATTTAGGGGACCAGGGGGTCTTCTGAGCTGAAAATAGTGCAGTTCAAAATAAGGGGGTGGGGGAGAAACTGCTGCTTTAAGCCAGATTACTTCTGCACAAAAAAAAAGTATTCGCTATCTGCTTGTAAAACGTAATTGCTCTCACTTGAGAATCATGGTCATGGTTTCTTTTCGGTCTTTTCCTTGGAAGGGCAAGGTACCAGTTAGCATTTCAAACTGGGGAGAGAATAAAATAAATCAGTCACCTGCACTCACTTCAACACAGTGATCTTGCAAGACAGGGGTAGCGAACACCAGTCCTCATGTGCCACTAACAGGTCAGGTTTTAAGGCTCTCTTTCCTTCAGCACAGGTGGCTCAGTCAAAGACAGCCACCTGTGCTGAACCAGGGATATCCTGAAAACTTGACCTGTTCGTGGCCATTGAGGACTGGAGTTGGCCACCCATGTTTTAGGAGATTTAAAAACTGAACAGTTTCAGGTATAGACCTATATGTTGTGCTACAGTAGAACAATGTTTTCAGTGTCCAATGCATCACTGTCTGAAACAACTTTGCTGCTGTTAACACCGATAAATATTGTATCGTAATTTATATCAACCACTCTGCATTTTAAACAGGAACTCAATCAGCTACTTTTATCTTCGAGACACTGAAATTAGGATGTACAAGCATATTAAACCACAAATAATGATATTTAAAAAAATAAAAAAATAAATAAAAAATCCTCGGCAGTGGGCCATTTGGATAAAAATAAAATGGAGTTACAACCACCTGTAATATTTATCCTGTAAATTCTCCACTTGTTCTTACAAAAATCATTTTCTAGCTCGGGGTAAAATGTACATGCCAACTTCCGGGACTTGCCTATAAAATTATTACTAATCTAATCACAAAAAGGCCATACGAAAAAGACAGTTCATCTTGAAAACATGCAGATTTTATTCTACCCCAAAAGTTATAGAAATGGACTTTATTGGGGGAAAAAAAAACAAAACGGTAATAACCTAGATAAAATAAGAGCAATTTGTACATTTTGTCATCGGAAAGGATTTATACATCAATTTGCTGAAGGACACGGACAATTTCAGTTTATGCAACGTCAGGTTTTGGTATGAGCTATAAAAATACTGCATAAAACAGTTTATATGATTTATCTTGATAAAAAAATAAAATTGTACACATTAAAAAGATTAAATGTGTGTTAAGTTTATTTCTAGGTTTGCCAAGTGGAGCCATTACACAGTTACTGGATAGAAAAAGCCAGCGTGTATGATTAGTATTCACACCAAAAGCAGATGGCAGACACCTGCAGGTATGATAATAATGAACACAGAATGACTAAGGAACTGCGTGCTGCTAGAGCAGTGTTAATAGGAGAAGCAAATTATTCCTTTATATTAGTTAACTAAACCCTTTTCTTGGCTTCTTTTACCAACTCACGGTCTGTTTAATAAATGCAATATTCACCACGTCTGTGTAATCTGCTCCTGCCACTACTGCCTTCAGGAGCCTGTCTGCAATTATTTCCCTTGTTTTCGATGTGGCACACTAAAGCACAACAGCAGTTATTCTTAAAGAGGCACCGCTGGGGAATGGCAGCTTTAAATGTCTCGCTGGCCAATAGGAAGCCATGACGTCATCCCTTACAGTTTCCTATTGGCCCTAGTGACGCAGGACTTTTAAACTGCGCAGAGATACTGGCACCCCCTTCAGAGGCAAGTATGTCAGGAAGCAGGGGATCCCCAGAGCTGAAATCAACGCGGTGCAGCTCCGGAGACCCCCTGCTTCAAACCTATTTAAAAAATAAATAAAAAGCTTGTCCCCAGGAGTTCTTCTTTAAGAGAGTCAGATTTACTTCTTAGCAGAATTGGCAAAATGATACTGATAAACAGAAAAATGAAGACTCAGACACTTACAAATAAACACAAAGACAAGCTTGCGTACTTTCTGAAATGGACCATAGGTGAAATACAGTTGTACTGGTTCAAGTGAACAAGAATGACATGATAACACAATGTTTTTAATTGTTAATCAGGAAGCTTACCATAAGAACACCAAAAGACCACCAGTCTGCGCTCTGCGTGTGGCCCCGGCGATTTACTACCTCCGGAGCCATGTATTCCACTGTGCCACAGAAGGAATAAGCCTTCTTTTCGTGGTCAATAGACTCTTTACTGAGACCAAAATCTGGAACAAAAGTTTTGACAAATCAATCTATAGTTTAGAGGGCCAGCTTCTGTCCTCTATCATTTGTCCACTTTTTTTTTTTTTTTTTTTTTTTTTTTTTTAACTTTCCCATCTTTTTTTGCTTTTAAATAAAAAACATTTTGTACACACCGGTTAACTTGATGTGTCCCTCTTCATCAAGCAATATGCTAGAAAAAGGAAGAAAATCACCATTAGCCATAAAGCAATGTTTTCAGACTGTTTAGGGGATATAAATACCCCCCCTCTAGTTCCTATTTCACAGTAACTGGAAATGGTACAGAAACACAATGGCTCTGAACGTTATCAAATCACACTTTGGCCTAGTATGGAATGGAGAAAGGATTATGGTTTACCACCATAGTCCAGCAGTGCCAAAAGAACTCACATTGTGATGTTACATTTGTTCCTAAGATAAGCTTTGCAAATGTAGGCCCAAAAGGCCAAGTGTGATAAGCACAAACAACAACAACATAACAGAATATAAACTACAAACTCCTTTTGTTAGTAGCTAATTGAGGAGCTCACCAAATAGTAGGGTGACCAGAAATCCCGTTTTTTGGGGTTCTGTCCCGACTTTTTCGGGCTCTGTCCCAGATTTATTCTGGCGAGCGCCGACTGCACGTGTGAAGAGTGCTTGCCGACCGTGCATGCACGATTGGCACTTCCAGGCTGCTTGTGCGCATGCGCGATGGGCACTTGCAGTTCACGAGCAGCCAGGAAGCGCCGATCGTGCATGTGCAGTCGGCGCTAACATTTGTCCTGGTTTTTGCCGGGAAGAATTTGGTCACCCTACCAAACAGAGAACAGAAATCTGGTAGGTGCCTAAGGAGGAGTAATAAGGAGCGTTAAACAAGTTTAAAATCATTATGGAGGCCATTACACATTTTTTTTCAATAATTTTAAGTTGACAAATGGTGATTAAAGGCAATTTGTATGAAAACTGTTTTGGCACCAATCACACTAAACAAAACTGCAATTTCAAGGGCTGTGCTTACATTTGGGTTCAAAGTAAATTAAAGGAATTTGTTAATGTAATGTCTTACTTTTCTGGCTTAAGGTCCCGGTATATTATTCCAAGTGAATGCAGATGGTCTAAAGCCAGTGCTAATTCTGCCAGGTAATACTTGACATCTTCTTCAGTGAACATAACCTAATAATAGAAAACAGAATTGCCACATTAGGAACCCTTCTTGAAAAAAAAAAAAAAGCAGTGTGGCTACATAGGTTCAAATAGTGCAGGCTTCATCTGAGGAAAAATATAAATGTTAACTCCACTGCACACCTCTTATCCCCTCAGAAGACATTGATCATAAGGATTTTACGACTGGAGCTTGAAGTGGAAACCTATGAGCCAGTGAAGTTAATCCACGGAGGAACCAAACAAGTATTTGGTATAGTCAACCTATGGTTATGTGGACGGTTTATGCACGGTCTTTGCTTTATGTACTTGTTAGGGATAAAATTAAAAAAAAAAAAAAAAATGGTGTTGTGACTCACAAAAGCCCAACAAAAACTAATTTAAAACCGGCAAAAAAAAATCTGCACCGAGTTTGGAAGAGATGACCAGACTATTTGATTTATGGTATATAATAAGTTCCACAAGGGTGCTATTTCTCAGTGCATAAAAAAAAAAAGTATGGGAGGAAGAACAAGTAAGAAACTTCTTATCAGGCTTGTCAAAATTGGTTAGTGAACCTGAACGTTGAAAAACCGCACTAACCAGTTATACCACATTTTATTAATCAGCATGGCAGCTGTGTCTAGTTCTCATGTAGCACTGCACAGCCCTACCACAATACATCCAATGTGCATGCTCAAACTTCATATCACTCCACATCTAGCAAAGAGCTAGTTATTGAGCTGAAAAAAGTGTAGATTGAGAATAAACCTGGTGATAACAAGAGTACAGTACACCTTACATTATACAGTATATTATGTCCTGTTATACATGAAGTATGCATTCTAAGGTCAAGTCACAAATCGGTATCCAATTTCACATGGATGTACAATGTGGATATTTCCCACTAATATCAAAATTGGAGATCCCAACATTTAGACATTATAGATCATGGACACAAAACCGTTAATGTGACATTAACTGGCCAACTGTTTTGACTTCAGCATTTTCAAACAGGGAGCAGGGTATAGAACAGTGGCAGGAAACACGATATTCTTCATGGGGTGCACATGCAGCCCTTAAAAGGGCCTCACATTACCCACATATAGAAATATGGGCAGAAGGGACATTAAAGCGGTGGGTAGAAGCTTTTCCCCTAGCCCCTCCCATCTCATATTGGGAACTAGTGATTAGCACAGGAGGGGAGTGGGCAACTGTCATAAGGCAGCTGAGGGATTGGGGAAAAGTTACAATCCACACCATCAACCTCTGCCCTCCCTCTGCACTCCGGAGAGAGGGAAGGTGCCTGTTGCCAACCAATGGTATACATACTGTATACATATACAGATCCCTCTCTCATTAGGCCTTTCACTGCTTACAAAGATTGCATCAGAGGTATTGGCACAATTTACAGCTACCCAAGATTGTATTTGGCCCTCAACAACGTGTTTACAAGGGCCACCAGCACCTGATGAGCTGGCAGAAGCAGGGTCAAAGCTTTATCCTTTATACTATTTTACCAGGCAACATAGCTCATGCCAGAGGTATCACATTGGATTGAACATATCTTAGGCCTGGGACATAGTTGTTCTAGTTGTGCGGAGGCGCGCTGAGGCTCAGGGACAGCGGTGCTTTCCCTGGCCTTACACAGCGCGCCGTCCGTGGGCGTGTCGGGGGCGGGTCTGGGGGCGGGCCAGTGACGTCACGGAGCTGGTTCGCCCTCATTGGGCGACCCGCTCACGTGACCGGCCCTGCGCTCCGGCAAGCGGGGAAATTTCAAAACTCCGCCAGACACACGCTTCCCCAAGCATGCAGAAGCATGCGCGAGCTCCTGCTAAAGCCGCCCTCATTGCGGCTGCAGGGGCTCAGTGCCGAGCAGCAGCGCGCCTCAGCACGGATCAGCGCATAAGCGCTGACCATGCCCGAGGCCTTACTTTACAGAAATGAGTCAAGATAGAAACAAGTCTTAATATAGTTTCACATTTATTTCTAGTTTCTGCAAAGTTTGTGAAAGTTAGCTTTTTAAACTAAATAGAACCAATACATGCCCCATTTTCACAAATGTGTGACTTTCTTAAAGAAATATAAATGTGAACAGTAACACATTAGCCAATGTTTCATCCATAAATATTAGAACATTAAAATACATTTTAATCTAGAATTGCAAAACTGATTGGTTCTTCTTATAGACAAAAGCAACAGGGTGAGTGCAGCAGTTCTTCATTAAGCTGCGCTTATAGTGCCATCGATGCGACGTCAGGCTGTGACCGCAGGAAAAATCAAATAGAGATGACTTCCAGCGATCGCGACCAAGCAGTCGCTCCGCGCGTACTATAAGCGCATGCGACGGCGGCGATGCATTTGTTTTGACGGACGTTGCGTCGCTGTCGCTATAAGCGCAGCCTTAGCTTTAAAGGTGCTACTTGGTCAAGCATTTGGCACGATTGCTTTATTAAAACCAGAGCAGCTAAAGCTTAAGATGAAGTTTTTTGTAACCAGTTTTCACCTGCATTGTGTGTCCCTCAAGTATATAACAATACATCTTATTAGGAAACCACAACAGATTGTTTAATTGTATTTACATGGTGAAAAAAAATCAGAAAAATGAATATTCTTTCAATTCTAAAAGAATTTACCTCTTTGGATAAGCGTGTAAACAAATCTCCACCCCTGAGAAAATCCAAAATTAGGTACAGCTTGCCTTCTGTTTGGAAAGCTGAAAGAAAAAAGAAAAAAAGATGCAAAAAGGTGCAACTAACTCTGGGAAATACAAGATTAACCAATTAAAGTAGCAGTCCCTCAGCGAAGGAATAGAAGTGACATTTCAGAAGTTTAATGTAGCTAAAGTAATTCACACCTTTTTTCCTACTACAGTAGTATTTAAAAATGTATTTTCAACTTTTAATCATAGCGTTGCAACCAAATGCTTTTAGGGGGTTTTATGATCATTTACAAATCCCTTTTGTGATCGTTAATTCACACCTTTTCTGTGTTTGGCCAAACAGAACGTAATTACTTGGCACCAAACAGATAAATGCTGAGAACAATATTTAACCTTTTTAAGGAAGTCAATAACACTTCTAAAGTGTTTTAAAAATATACAATATATGGCTATATATTTGACCACATTAAAGGAGTTCGCCATACTAAATGCCTTTAGTGAAAGATGTCCACAGACCTCTAGTTATGAAAAAAAACAGGATGTGTGTTTACTCCAACAATATACAGAAAAAGACTAAAGCCGGGAGACGTTTGAAGCCTAAGAGACCCTTTCTCGCTATATATCAATTTTAAGAGGTATGGTGGCAGAGGTCCATTCTACTTGCACCCATACAAAGCAAAGCTATATTTTCATCTACCACTTTGCTGTTTAACCCTTGAGTGCCCCGGAGCCGTCTACCATACAAAATCCATTTATATCATTTGACAGGATCCTCCTTTGATGCAAAATAATGCTTTTGGGTGTAAGGCCTGTGTGCTCCAAAAATAAGGAAAATGAACACTATCATTCAATTTCAAAGACCTACACTCAGTACAGTAGGCTTCAAATGGGAATAACTTGTTATTTTGGAGGCAAACTGTTCAGAAAATTATTTGCATTCTCTGCAAAAGTTAAACCACAAGCAAAGGATCTGAGAGCAGGATGTGACATTTTAACAGCTGGTGCTATTCGATCACCAGTCAAAAACCTATTACTCACCGTAGTGCAATTTGACAATAAAGGGATGATTAACTTCCACCAAAATATCACGCTCCATTTTTGTCCTAACACGATCTCGAACTGGAGGTGAGAAAAAGCATAAAATATAAAGTCTGAGAACGGCTTCTGAATGTTATCAGATTTGCACCCCTCCCAAACTATGAAAAACATTACTGTTTCTATGCCAGCAGAACCAAAAAAATTTGAACAGATCCCAACTGTTTCAAGATTAAAAGTAGAAAGAATGAAAAAAAAAAAAAATAAACACATTGTAAGGGGTATTCCCATTAATATTTAAATATCAACAGCCCATAGAGAGACAGATTAAAATACCTTGTCTTACTCAAAGTAAACAAACCTTTTCTCCCTTTTCGAAAACCTGAATTGCATCAATAGCCATGTTACATATGTAATTAATACCAATTTTCTTGGATTTAATTATTAGAAGATTAGGTCCACCCTGGGCTGCCAGTTTCTTCTGGTTACACCCTTTGATTTAATTTACACCATTCCTTTTAGTGTGGCAATGCCTTTAGATGGCATGGGACCTCCCATTGCAGGCTCTTGAGAGCAGGAACTCGCGTCGAGCGATTAGGCACGCCCCCCGGCGGTTCAGCCAATGAGGGCGAACCTGCCGGGTGACATCATGGCCGCGCCCCCGTCACTCCTCCGGCACGCCCCCCCCCGGTCTCTGCTCCTGCAGTGAGCTGCAGACCGGGGAATCGCCGGAACGCGCAGCCGAAAGCGCGGGCGCGCATTAGAGCGCCGTGACCGGGGCCTTAGCCTTATACTTCAATACAAGAGGTAATGCAATGTATTTTTTTCCTGGTAAAACATTGTATAAATAAACAAGGTTTGTAAAGCTGGTGTAAAGGCCACATCTATAAAAACAGAACAGGACACAAACAATAAAAAACTAAGAGTCAAGCTTACATAATTGGACTGGTAAAAGAAGTCAAAGCCCAATTGTATTATTAGTGCATACTATCGAAATATATGGTGATACTGGACCCGGAGAAAAATACCTGTAGACTGCATTCCATTACTGCTTGATGAGCCATAAAAGTCATCAAAGAGTGTACGTTCACCGACTGCATAACTATTAAAGGAGCAAGGCGAGTTTTATTAAGGATGTAGCTGTACATCAGGGGCGGCCAACTCCAGTCCTCAAGGGCCACCACCAGGTCAGGTTTTAAGGATATCCCTGCTTCAGCACAGGTGGCTAAATCATTGACCGAGACACTGATTGAGCCACCTGTGCCGAAGAATGGATATCCTGAAAACCTGACCTGTTGGTGGCCATGTTTTAGATCATGGGAATTTCTAATTAATCAATTAACCGGGAACTGAAGTGATCTTACAGATTTCAGAAGATCACCATGTTTTATGGACTGCTGCTGCCAATGTCACTGCAGTTGCTACCATTTTAACCGGTACACGCCACAAAACGCTTCCTCTACTTCTGCCCTGACATTGTGATTCTTCACTTACTTTGTCTTGTGAAGGGAAAATTCACAAGAGAGTGCCATCGTCACTCTTTGTGTAATACTTCACAAACCTAATAGGACTCTTCGTCCAACAATTGACCCAGACTTTAGTCATGTGCTTCCCCTCCTAATAGGCTGTATTTTATTTTTATATTAAAAAAATATTAAGAATGATTAGCAAGTGCTTTATGGGAATTTGTTTAGAAAATCTACTTTGCTTTCACATAAGATAAAATGAGTGGACAAAAGATTTTCACTGTGTTGGCATTAATCTTCTCCTTGATTGGAATGACGTGCGACCGTGGCAAGATACCGGCTGTTATAGGGAGTGCTTCTTTATTTCACTGATTTGATATGCCAATCGTTAGGATGAATTAAAAGGACATCCTTTATTAAATCTCTGGTCCCATGGACTGGAAATCCGTTTAAGGTTATTACCTCCATCTGTATTATATGTTGTCCAAATTAATTGTGTACAATGTAAATATAGCTCATGCATTTACCTTTAAGTGTGGCTTTCTTTAGTACCTTCATTGCATATAGTTGCCCAACGTCCGATCCTAAGATTTTTCGCACCAGAAACACCTGTGTTGAAAACGTCATACAAGGTTATTAAAAGCAAACAGAAGAACTGACTGCACAGATCTCACTGAAGTGAAAACATGGGAGGTAACAGCCACAAGGGAGCAATAGGAACAGAAGCACTGCAGAGACGTGAATTTTCTTTGCTATGACACGCATAGTTATTTTCTTAACATTTCCTGTTCTGCTCCTCTGGGTCATGCGAGACTTGGCATAACTAGAATGGGAACAAGCCAAGTTCGGACACTGAACAAAAAAATAAAAATAGGTCCGTACACTTATGTGTACGTATTGGCTGGATTGGAAAATGTATTTCAATGGCATTCAATACTCGTCTGCAGGTCATTAACACAATCTAATTTCCAAGATCTAATTCTGTTACATTACACAAGACATGCAACTCCATCATTATTAACTCATCTCTAAGTTCAAAAGAAGAGTTCCTTAAGCTATCAGGGTTTTGACATTATGCATGGGAGGTGAACTGCCACCTCTTTCAGCTGCCTGTCTCTTTCCGACCCCTCTGTTATTCTGAGGTCAACTGCATCGGTGCCCATCCATAGAGTTCCTCGGCAGCATCAAGGAAATGCCCCGTGAAGCAGAGGCCTAGTCAGGACTTGCAGACGGGCACTGATCTACTGTGTGCTAGTGGCCACGACTTCCTTTTCTTCTTCCTCCCTCAGCCTACTAATTTACCAGGTGGAAGGATCACCTCTCACCTGGGAGTGGAGTGATGCCACAACAACATTTGGAGCACAACTTTCCAGGGCTCGGCAAGGATTGCCAGCTTCTTCATGCCAATCTGTGACAAATCTGGGGAAGCTGCTCTCCAAAATAAACTGTGGTCATGCACGGCTGCAGGCATGGTTTCAGAGGCAGAAGAATGACAGCGGCATTAACAGGGCAGATTGTATCTTTATAAAAAGTAAAATATACACATACATAAAGATCACTTGTAAAATACGGTGGAGGTTTCTTGTTGCCTTTTTCACCCACCATAATGTAAAATGTGATGGGGTGTGTGTGTATATGTATGTATGTATATATATATACACATACAGACACACACACACACGTGTGTATGTGAGTATGTATGTATGTGTGTGTGGTGTGTGGGTGTATGGGCTCAGACAACCACCGCAAGGCAGAGGCTATTAAGGTGGGACACTTCAGCTGGAGTCCACCCCACGTAGAGGCGCACACCATCGCTGACGGCGTGGGACAGACGGGCCTCTTTCCTCCCTCAGCGATACCGGGTGCTGCAGCAACGATACACTCTTACTGTGGGGCAGTGCTGTCACACACAGTTGGGGTGGGAGAGAATTGGGGCTGGACACTGGGACACTGGTGCCCCCTGCAACTGAGTATTGTGGAGTTACTGCATTCTGTGTACACAGATGTATGGGATAGTTGTATTACTTGCTCTGGTTATAAGTTGCATGTTCAGTAAACCTGTCAATATATACTATAATGTGAATTTATTGTATTGGGTCCTGTGAGGGGTTATCCGGAACTGCCTGGATCTTTCTCGGGTGGAGGCGCTGTCACCGGAACCAACCAGGTACACCCCAGGGTCCCAGCAGCGGAGGTTCAGGCCTCCTGTGAGCCAACAGGCAAAACGTACCACATTACACTCAATAGCAGTCTCACCTCCCAGAGGGTGGGGGAAACATCACCACACACTCACACATACATATATACACAGGTTTTTATAATCGAGCTTTGCCTCCAATCACACAGCCATTATTATACCCATGCACTAAAGAGCATCCCCACCACCTTTCTTGGCTTACTAATGCCAAGATGAACCTCATCACGCAGGTCCCACAGTAACTAACCCTTTACCATGTGTAATGAACTCAACTTATCAGGATTTCTCTTCTATTCTTAAAAAGGGAGAACTCACTTCTAAATGCTAGAAAGATGTTTCTTACCTTGACGGTCAGATCACCTGTGAGAGTATTTCTAGTAGTACATTTAACTGATATTGCAATACTTAGATTGTAAGATTTCAAAATATTTTTTATTAAAGACATCCGTTTTGCAGAATGTAATACTTATTAAATCAAAAACATAACTAGACCCCTAATCTACTTGATATTTTTCCAGAGTATTCTGCATCGTCATGTGATCTCTGTGGCTTTGTTCAAGCACTGTTCTACGTCAATTATCTATTGCTACAGGATAAACTATCCAAGTCACAAAATAAACTCATGTTCTCCAAAAGTAACCTCTAAAAAAAAAAAAGAAAAGTATCGTAAGCCTGATAAAAAAAATACTAAGTACAAAACAGTCTCACAGGACGACTCAATTCTGGTTCTTTCTTTTGTATCGCAATAAGGAAACGAAACTCCACAAAATGCGCCCAAGAATCTGTAGCTATACTCCTATGATACTAACCTTATTTGTTTCTTTGAGGAGGCAAATAGGAATTTAGACCAGGGTAATGCAGTTGATGTGGTCTACTTAGATTTTGCAAAGGCTTTTGATACGGTTTCACACAAGAGGTTGGTGTACAAAATAAAGGCAATTGGACTCGGTAATAATATATGCACCTGGATTGAAAACTGGTTAAAGGACAGACAACAGAGGGTTGTCATAAATGGAACTTTTTCAGGTTGGGCTAAAGTCGTGAGTGGAGTACCTCAAGGATCGGTACTGGGACCACTGCTTTTTAACTTGTTTATTAATGACCTTGAGGTTGGCATTGAGAGCAAAGTCTCCATCTTTGCTGATGATACTAAATTGTGTAAGGTAATAGAATCAGAGCAGGATGTCATTTCTCTTCAGAAGGACTGGAAACGTGGGCAGGTAAAATGGCAGATGAGGTTTAACACAGATAAATGTAAGGTTATGCATTTGGGGTGCAAGAATAAAAAGACGACTTACAAATTAAATGGATATATTGGGGGAATCCTTGATGGAGAAAGATTTAGGAGTGCTTGTAGACAGCATGCTTAGCAATAGTGCCCAAAGTCATGCAGTAGCTGCAAAGGCAAACAAGATCTTATCTTGCATTAAACGAGAATGGATGGAAGGGAAGTAAACATAATCATGCCCCTTTACAAAGCATTAGTAAAACCACACCTTGAATATGGAGAACAATTTTGGGCACCAATCCTAAGAAAATACATTATGGAACTAGAGAGAGTGCAGAGAAGAGCCACCAAATTAATAAAGGGGATGGACAATGTAACTTATGAGGCGAGGCTAGCTACAGTAAGGGCAGTTAAAATGTGGAATTCATTACCCATGGAGACTGTGATGGCAGATACAATAGATTTGTTCAAAAAAAAGGTTGGACATCTTTTTAGGTGGGATAGGTATACAGGGATATACCAAATAAGTATACATGGGAAGGATGTTGATCCAGGGATTAATCCGATTGGCAATTCTTGGAGTCAGGAAGGAATTTATTTTTCCCCTTATGAGATATCATTGGATATGTCACTGGGGTTTTTTGTTTGCCTTCCTCTGGATCAATGAGTAAGTATAAATAAAGGATAAAGTATCTGTTGTCTAAATTTAACATAGGTTGAACTTGATGGACATACGTCTTTTTTCAACCTCATCTACTATGTAACTATGTAACTATACCATTAGCTACATTCAACCCCTCAATGTTTTACTTCATTTGTTTGGTAGTCTCACTATTACTTGTCATCCTAAAGCTGCGCTTATAGTGACGGAAACGCGACAGTCGCGTCAAAACAAATGCATTGTCGCCGTCGTGTGCACTTAGGCTGCGTCCATAGAAGGAAAAGCAGCGCTGATACGTGCGAACACTCCGCGCTGAGCCCCGGCATCATCAATGAGGATGTCTTTAGAGGGGGCTCACGCGAGCGTCCGCAGGCGTGCTGAGGAGTTGGATTTTTCAGCCGACAGCCAAGCTGTTTTTGCAGCGCGCTGTCGGCTGAAAACATCCAATCAGCGCGAAGCAGCGTCAACGTCATGGCGCCGTGACGTTGACGTCAGTGTGTCACGGGCGATTGGCCCAGCGACGTCAACGCCCCGCCTCTCCCCGCCTCCCGATCGCGCCCGCCTGCATGTGCATGAAATCGCACAGCTTCAGCAGGCGAGCCTCCGCGTCAGCGCTGTTCAGCAATGCTCCCCCCCTCTATGGACGCAGCCTTATAGTGCATGCGACAGCAACAGAACGACAGTGCTACCAAAAATCTGGTAGTCACTGTTATTTGATTTTTTTCGGCGACTGTCTCCCCTTGCAGCCAATCAGGAGCTTCTCCGTGCCTCGGCCCTCCCCCTTTTCTGATGTCACTGGCCTTGTAGCCAGCAACGTTGCCTAAATTTAAAATCTAACTTTCGCTATGGCGACGTCATCAGTCGCGTCGCTGGCACTATAAGCGCGGCCTAAGGCAGGAGTGGGTAACTCCAATCCTCAAGGGCCACCAGTAGGTCAGATTTTAATGATATCCCTGCTTCAGCACAGGTGGCTGAGTCGAACACTGCAGCCCCTGAGCTTAAGCCGGATATCCTGAAAACCTGACCTTTTGGTCGCCCTGGAGGACTGGATTTGCCCAACCCTGACCTAAGCCATATTGCTGTAGAGCGTTATCACATTACTAGGATCTTGTAGACCACCAATGGTAAGGAAAGGGCTTCTTCTTGAAAAAGAGCACTTTGTATGGAAAATTACACTTTTCAAAACGATCCAGTATCAGGTTATATTACTATATCGATTACTTTCCAAAAGTTGGTAGCAGTTAACATATTTCTGGTTGTAATATGACTGAATGAAAACAGTGAATGGAAAGAGACTTCGTTTAATAAACTCCTTCAGTGTCTAGTGCTGAAGGGGTTTGGAAAAAGGAAGTTGTGTCAGATTGGTGTCAGACAGGCTCACTGGCCAGGCTTCATAAGAGGTATCATAGCTTGCTTCTGCATGAACTGCTATTGACTTCAATGTCAGTTAATGCGGGATTCAGATCTGATACTGCTTATCAGAACTTGATGCATCTCCCCAGATATTTCTTATAAAAACAGCACTGAAATGAGGAGACAAAACCCATTGATACAGAAGTTCATATTTAGTGTCGTAGAAGACTTCCTTTGTTTTACCACGTTAAGCTATTTCCTAACAAAAATGACTGTATTGTAACACAAGTCATGTTCTAGGATTGAAACTAGAGTAATGATTAGTCATATTTCAGTGCCTGCCAAACATTCTTCATAGACAGTAAGAAAGGAAGGGGGTAAAAAACCTTTAGTGATGGCAGTGGGCACCAAAGTGTGAATTACTAAACTATGATAAACTGCTGCAATCAAACTACTATTCATAACTTTTCTTATTTTTGCTCTAATTATACATCAGTAGTCCAAAAATATTATAATCTTAAAAATTGTTTTTAGGCGTGTTAAAGCTGCAGACCAAGCAATATCCTAGCTTTTTTTTTTTTTAATAATAAATCAGTTCTGTACTATGAGAAAATACTTGCAGCATTTTTTTTAAACCACAGTGAATGACATTTTTAATGTATTATAATGTAATAAGCATTTTTTGTTTCTATAGCAACAATTTTCAGTCATCCCTTTCCTCTTCTGAAACAGGCTCTGGCACACCCCTTTTTGAGCCCTGCCCTCTCTTTAGCAGTGCACCAATTGTATCTAGCGACTTCCTGGTCACATGATCTTCCCAACAGAACTTTGCATCTTTAGGCCGGGGCCATGGTAAAAAATACAGCGCTGACTCTCACGCTCTCCTGCTCAAGCAGGAGCTTTTGTGTGTCCTGGCATGAGCGTCAGCGAGCGTGCTTGTGAGGCGGGCGGGAGGCGGGGCTAGCGCGCCACGTCATGGAGTGCCATTGGCTTCTGCCGGTCACGTGACCGGCCCTCCGCTTCCCTCAACGCAAAAAATTAAATGAATCTGTCGGCTGCAATTCCACACACCTCCGCACGCCTGCGGAAGCGTCTACCAAAGCCCCACACATGCCGGATGCAGGAGGTAAGTTTCCTGGTTCAGCGCTGTATTTTTTACCATGTCCTCGGCCTTAGTCCTCTTCTGCTGCACTGACAGCCATTGAACCACCAAACCGAATCTTCACCGATCGATCACAGGAGAACAGATCGATCGGCAACTTAGCTGATTACTTATCATTGTGTGGATTGTATTGATGCACATATTAAAGGGGGAAAAATAAGATTAAAAAAAAAAAAATACAGCAGCTTGGACTGCTGCTTTATGTTAAATATTTTTAACTCTATATTTCATGCAATGCGGTTCTTCAGATGTCACAAAATAGGATTGCCAACTTGTTTTCATTAACTTTACATTATTCGAGAGACATAACACAATCATTATACTGCAATTAGCCAATACTTTGAACTTACCTTTCCGAAAGAGCCCTGTCCAAGTACTTTCAGAAGCTCAAATTGTGAAGGGTCTGCTCGCTCACATCCTTCCTTTACATGGTGTGTGATTGCAATCTCATTTATATTTCCTTCTTCCTGCGCACAAAAGCACAAAGAATGATCAAAGTTACAATGTATCTCATGAAAAGGAGGTATATGTGGGTGGTTTGTTCTAGAGGGGTTTCCAGAAGCATTTCATACAATTCACAGTACTGCAATACCTAATGCACACCATGTTTCACTAAATGACAAATATGCAGAATATTTTTTAAATGACATTAAAATATGGTCAAAGCTTTGCGATAAATCAACAAAATGAAAGAAAGCCTAAATGTTGCAAAATCAAACGTCTGTTAAACTTTAGTGAATTTCATGTCAACTAAAAGAAATGTGTTAATTATACTTTGTATAAAAAAAAAACATTATTGGGGGTGACTTGAGCAATAGAAAGTACCAGGGGAACTTTAATTTAGTTAATTGAATTAATTTAATATTGTAAATCTATTTTAGACGTATTTATAGCTCCCTCTGTTTTCTAGGTGCCAAGTCTGCCATTTGCTTTCAATACTACCAAAGGAATCACAAGTGCAACATTCTTAATATATATGCTACGCTGCATTTTATGCTTTTGCACAAATAGCATGAAAAACAACTTTACTTGAAACGGACATACAGTATGAACTGCAAACGTGCAGAATCTCACACACATACATAGAACAGATTATAAACCAATAATTACATTCTTTAGTTACACGTCAACCTAGAATTTGCCCAGAGCTTACAGTGTTTTGAATTAAACGGAATCTGTTTGCAAATTGTCAGGTTATTTAAAACAAACAAAAAAAAAAAAAAAACAACTGTCGAGGACTTGCCCTAATAGGTGGAAAGCGATTCAGATGATTTTATTAAAGACAGACTTGTGACTTAGGTATTTAAATTAACGTTAAAAAAGACAAACTAAGCAGTTGCACTCACAAAAATAAATGTTCTTTCAAAAATTTGTACCCAGACGAAAAAAAAGTCAGAGTAAAAAAAATAAAATAAAATGTCCAGTGTAAAAACAATCATTTTACTGCTTTTTTAAATTAAAAAAAAATTAAATCAGTTCTATAGTAGGCCTATTAGATAAAGGTCTACATTTTTTTTAAACACCTAATGCCATGTTTAATGATTGAATGTACTGATCACCTTTTGGTTGCTACAGCAACCATTTAGAAAGTCACACCTACTTACGCGTTTAAAACAGGCAGAGACATTTTTGAGCTCTGCCCTTTGGCAACAAAGTATCACAAACAGAACTGTTGCTGTGTTCCAAACAGCAGACTGTATTACTCTGGAAGCTGTAACAATAACGTGTTACACTTAGTAGTATAATGTTGCATATCAGCCGCATAATTTCACAAACTGCAGCACAAAGTTAGAAGGCGGCCATTTCGTTAGGCACAGAATCAGAATTTTTACAGACCTCTAACAGGAGCACCAAACTATTGCCAGCTTAGGTAAGAACGTAGAATTATACATCACATGCTTTACATGTAAAAATTAGAAAGAAAAAAAAAGGCGGGGGGGAGCTGCTTTAAGGTTGAGGTTTAGACCGCGTCCATAGTAGAAGGCAGTAGCTTCCGCGCTTTCAGGCATCCCGCTTGAAAGAAACTTGTTTGAATTGCGAAGCGCCGCTCTCTCTGTAGTGCATGTGCACGCGCTAGCACTATTGGTCGCGATCGTTGGAAGTCACTTCAATTTGATTTTTCCAGCGACCGTAGCGTGACGTCAGCGTCATGGGCACTATAAGCACAGCCTTAGTTACACTGGGTTGGTTTTAGGTTACTATAAATATGACATCAAGGGCCTCCTGCTGCTTGTTATGGGGCATAACCTTTTGTCATGGGTTTGAGGCAATATTGTCACTATATCACCAACTGTTGTGTACTTTATGTCCTAATGAAGGTGTGATGCAACACTGAAATCTCGAGTTTTGAAAAATTTACAAAAAATATACAGTTGTGTGAAAAAGAAAGTACAACCTCTTTGAATTCTATGGTCTTACATATCAGGACATAATAATCATCTGTTCCTTAGCAGGTATTAAAATTAGGTAAATACAACCCCAGATGAACAACAACACATGACATTTTTGTCAAGGACTTGTGAATATATATATATACTGTATATATATTACAAAACAAAACAAAAAACACTTGAACAGACAACCGTTTACATAATATTAAATTAATATAATATAGCACAGACGTGTCGCACCATGGCCAAGTGATCGCTACACAAAATGGTCATAACCTACCTCTCAACATCCAGAATATTACTACTGTTATGCTCCCCTTCCTGCCCCATCACGTCTGTGGGTTACAGAGGCAATGTCTCCTGGATGTGAGCAACAAACTCAAAACATGGCATTCACGGACTAACGTAAGAGACATCATGCCAGGCCTTATGAGATGAATCATAAATGCACCGTCTCCCTCTCCTAGATCGGTCTGTCTGTCTCTTTACTTCTCATTTTTGCTCATGTGACTAGTCGAGTATTTTTTTCTTAAATGGCTACCTTTTTGTATGAAAGATTTTCAAGTTAATGGTAACTGATTTTAGGTTAGATTTAAAGTTGGAATTAAAATACAATAGCTTCAAATATCTTACCACAAGAACATACTAAAGCGTCCACTTTCCCTGAACAAGTATCTTTCAAATTCGATCATGTGGTTCAGATACACTGAACAGAAATGTGTTTTAAAAGACCTCAGGTACCAAAGTGTTTAAAGGTGCAACAAACAGTATAACATCTGTTTTCATAGTTCTGCCAGGTTCCATAATATGACCAGCATAACAGTAAATACTATACTAATTGCTTTAGTTGGGTGCACAAAAAGGACCTAAGAATTAGTGATGTACCGGGTATCGGGTACTACCTGGTACCCGGCGGCTTTTCAGCTACCCGGAAATTACCCGGACCCGGCAGCTGGAAAGTGGACCCGGCGCCGGGAATCCGGGTAATGTCAGGGTAGTTGAAAAGTATCTGTTACTTACCTGCTGGAAGCCCGCGCGGACATCTGAACAGGTAAGCAGAGGTGCGGGGGCGGTATCACAGTCATGTGCAGCCCGGGAGCTGCAGGACTCCATACTGCACTGTGAGCTGGGACCATGTGACCGGAGCAGGAGAAGAAGCTTTCCTATTGGACAGCCGGCTGTCCAATAGGAAAGCTTCTTCTCCTGCTCCGGTCACATGGTCCCAGCTCACAGTGCAGTATGGAGTCCTGCAGCTCCCGCGCGGGCTCCACATGACTGTGATACCGCCCCCGCACCTCTGCTTACCTGTTCAGATGTCGCCGCCGGCTTCCTCCACCCCAGGTAAGTTTCCTCCACCCCCAGGTAAGTGAAAAACCGGGTAGCCGGGTACAAGGCGCCAAATCCTCCGGGTACCCGTTACCCGGTTTTAAAAAAATGTAGGACCCGGTCCAACACTACTAAGAATACTTCAGTGATTCCCAAGCAATTGTAAATAGGGAACTACCAAGCACAAAAAAGTGCCCGTATTTGCGAATACCAACTGGTAATTTTGGACTTACATTTAAAACCAATAAAAACATAAATGAAGCATCATTCCTTACGGAATTAGAACTCTTCTAGCAACCCCGCCACAGATGGGATTTAAAAAAAAAAAGTGCATAAATAAACACCAAATTCAAACGAGTCAATTTTTTCCTGTTAACATGGATAAACACCGATTTTGAAAAAATTAAAACACAGGAAAAACGAGCACGGATTTCATAAAAAAATTAAAATAAAAAAATCAAATACCAGGATCCCTACCTACTTTGGCTCATAAAAAGTTTAAGGACATTGTCACGTACGGCACACCAGTGAGCACAAACCTGTATATGGGACAAGGGTTAATACACAGCTCTAGCTGGCCCACTTTTCACCTTCGCAAAGGTCCCTCAAATGAACAATTTCTCCCCTCAATCCGTCACCATATACCATCTGTCACGAACAGCACACAAGTGAGCATGTGACTTAGATATGCTACCAGGGTTAATACACATGACAATATCTATAATGTTTATAATGATGTAATTATATCTGCCAGGGTCTCAGATCCCCGTTTATTAAAGAAAAACTATGCACGTCACACAAACATTTGTTGTAGGAAAATGTACTTTACTCCCAACAATGCTTTCGATTACAGAAAATAATTACTGTATTACAATAACATAGTTACATTAAATACAGAACAGTTACTTAAAATAAAAAGATAAAAACAGAAATCCCTATACAGTACGTTACCATGTCATAGGTTTTTCCCAGAGATCAGTGGCGTAGGAAAGATAACAAATGTGTCTGATCCCAAAACCCACCTCTTGTTGAAATCTGATTTTCTATTCAAACCTGCCAACATTTATGCCCAGACCTTCTTGCATTGAAACACATATAAGACCCACCCCTGTTGTAATTCAGCTTACTTAGCTGACCTTTTTAGGACTTTTATATATTCAGTCAAGACTTTAAATGTCAAAGGCTTCGTAACTTTATTACTAAATAAACACCAAATAAATACCTTCCAGGTATGCTTTGAAAGTACCTTCAGAAGAGTCATAATTAAATACCATCTCTGGCAACACAACTGCCATTCTCTCTAGATTCTAATCAGTCCCATAATAAATAATAATATGTTCTCATATAGCACTGCTAGTTTAACGTAGGCACAGGTCCCTGCCCTGTGGAGCTTACAATCTATGTTTTTGGTGCCTGAGGCACAGGGAGAAAGAGACTTGACCAAGGTCACAAGGAGCCAACACCGGGAATTGAACCAGGCTCAACCTGCTCCAAACTCTCAGTGCCACACAGTGTCTTTACTCACTGAGCCGCTCCTTCTCTATATAACATACTAGCTGATATACCCGGCGTTGCCCGGGATGTAAATCCGTAATAGGTAGTATTATGTATAAATAGGGGAACAATAGGTTGACTATTTGGTGGAAAGGTTGTATAATAATGTTGAAAAGAAACATGGAAGAAAATGTAATACGATGTTGTTGAAAAATGGTTTATTGTAAAGACACTCCAGATAATAGAGAGGAGTGCTGCACACCTTAAAAAGAGAAAAATGATACAATTACCGGTGCTCCAATGTTAGAACGAAAGCCTGCAGTCAGTCCTGGGTACATAGAGGAAGGAACAGAGGGCACAGCGGATTTTGCAAATTCAAACTCATTTATTGAGCCAACACAACGTTTCGACCGTGGAGGTCTTTTTCAAGTGACAATGGCATGCCCGATAGGATCCCAACAGAACTTTGCCTCTTTAGGGCCGGGCCATGTAAAAATACAGCCTGACTCTCACGCCAAACCCTAAAGCTCCTGGCTCACGAAGTTCTTTTGTGTTGTCCTGAGCATGAGCGTCATCGATGCGTGCTTGGAGGCGTGCGGTGGGCGGTAGCTCGCCACGCTGGCGTCCATGGCTTCTGCCGGTCACTGTACCGGCCTCCTCTTTCCTCCTTTCCCTCAACCCCAACCAAATTAAATGAAGCTCGCGCAATTGCCACACACCGTCCGCCGCCGGCGGAAAAAGCGCTACAAACCGCCACACTAGCCGATGCAGAGTAAGTTTCCTGGTTTCAGCTCTGTATTTTTTACCCATGGCCTCGCGCTTAGTCCTCCTTCTGCTCATCTGAAGCCCTTGAACCACCAAACCGAATCTTCATCACCCGTATCGATCACAGGTAAACAATTGATCGGCAACTTAGCTGATTACTTAATTTGTGGATGTATGATGCACATATAAAGGGGGAAAATAAGATTAAAAAAAAAAAAATAAGCAGTCTTGGACGCTGCTTTTCGTTAAATATTTTTAACCTATATTCATGGGCAATGCGGTTCTTCGATTTCACACAAACTAGGATTGCCAAACTTGTTTTCATTAACTTTACATTATTCGAGAGCCATACACAATCTTATAACTAGCCATTAAGCCAATACTTTGGAACTTACCTTTCCTTTCCGAAGACCCTGCCAATACTTTCAAAGAGCTCAAATTGTGAGGGTCTGCTCGCTCACATCCTTCCTTTACAGTGTGTGATTTGCAATCTCCTTTACTATTTCCTTCTTCGCTTCGTCCTCCGCACAAAACCAAAGAAGTCACAGTTACAATGTATCTCATAAAGGAGGTATATGTGGGTTGTTTGGTTCTAGGGGGTTTCCAGAAGCTTCATCAACAATTCACAGTTACTTGCAATACCTCAGTGCCACCATGTTTCCTAATGACAATATGCAGAATATTTTAAATTACTTAAATAGGGTTCAAAGCTTTGCGATAAAATCAACAAAATGAAAGAAAGCCTAAATGTTTTCAAAATCAAACGTCTGTTAACGTTTGTGAATGTTCATTTCACTGAAACAGTAAAGCCCTGTGTTAATTTACCTTTGTACTAAAAACCCCCATCTACTTGGGGCTTGTGGACTTGAGCATAGAAAGTACCAGGGGCTTTAATTTGTTAATTGAAATTAATTATAGTGTACATCTATTTTTAGACGTTCTTTATAGCTCCCTCTGTTTTCTAGTGCAGTCTGCCATTTTGCTTTCAATACTCCAAATGAATCACAAAGTCAACACTTACTTTACTATATGCTGTAACGCTTGCATTTTATGCTTTGGCACCACATAGCATGAAAAACACTTACTGAACGGTACATACAGTATGAACTGCAAACGTGCGAATTCATCCCCACTACATAGAACGATTATAAACCAATAATTACATCTTTATTACCGTCAACCTACGAATTGCCCAGAGCTTACATTTGTTTTTTATTAAACGAACTGTGTTTCAATTGTCAGGTTATTTAAAACAAAACAACAAAAAAAAAAAAACAACCTGTCGAGACTTGCCCTATGGTGGAAGCGATTCGATGATTTATTAAAGAAACTTTTGACTTAGGTATTTTAAATTAACGTTAAATAAAGACAAACTAAGCTTGCACCTCCAAAAATAAATGTTTCTTTCAAAAATTGTACCCATGACGAAAAACAAGTCAGAGTAACAAAATAAATAAAATGTTCGCAGTTAAACAATCATTTTACTCGCTTTTTTTTAAATTAAAAATAATATCAGTTCTATAGGTACGGCATTTATACAAGTCTACATTTTTTTTAAAAACAGCCGCAATGCCATGTTTAATGATTGACATTACTGATCACCTTTTGGTTGCTACACAACCATGTAAAAGTCATCAACCTACTACGTTACACGTTTAAAACAGCAGAGACATTGTTGAGCTCTGCCACTTTGGCAACCAAGTATCACACCAGAACTGTTGCTGTGTTCCAACCATCAGACTGTATTAGCGGAAGCGTACACATAACTTTATCAGTATAAGTAGTAATGTTGCCATATCACCGATAATTTCCAAACTGCAGCCAAAGTTAGAAGCGGCCATTTCGTTATGCACAGAATCGAAAATTTTACGACCTCTAACGGACACCAAACTAATTGCCAGCTTAGAGTAAGACGTATAATTATACCTCACATGCTTTACATGTAAACAATTAGAAGGAAAAAAAAAAAGGCGGGGGGGAGCTGCTTTTAAGGTGAGGTTTAGTATACCGCGTCCATAGCATAAAGGCATATCTTTCCGGCGCTTTCCTCAGCACCCTCTTGAAAAAACTTTTTTGAATGTGCGAAGCGCCGCTCTCTCTGTAGTGCATGGCACCGCTAGCCACTATTGGTCGCGATGATGGGAAATCACTATCATTTGATTTCCAGCGACCGACGTGACGCACGTCATGGGCACTATAGCCACAGCCTTAGTACCTGGTTGTTTAGGTTACTATAAAATATGACATCACGTCCTCCTGCGCTTTGTATGGCATACCTTTTGTCATGGTTTGAGGCATATGTGTCACTATATCACCAACTGTTTTGTGTACTTTATGTCCTAATAAGGTTGTATGCACACTGAAATCTCGAGTTTTGACAAATTTAAAAAATAACAGTTTGTGTGAAAAAGAAATTACACAACTCTTTGAATTCTATGGTCTTACATATAGGCCATAATATCAGCATCTGTTCCTTAGCAGGTATTAACTAATTGGTAATACACCTCCATTAACAACCAACACATGAAATTTTTGTCAGACTTGTGAATATATATCTATACTGTATATATATTCCAAACAAAACAACAAACACTTGAACAGACAACCTGTTACATAATATTAAATTAATTAATATAGCACATAACTGTCGCACCATGGCCAGTTGATCCGCTAACACAAAATGTCATAACCTACCTCTCACATCCAGATATTACTACTGTTATGCTCCCCTTCCGGCCCCATCCTCTGTGGGTTACAAGCAATATGTCTCCTGGATGTATGCAACAAACTCAAAACTGGCATTAACGACTAACGTAGAGACAGCATGCCAGGCCTATGAGATGAATCATAAATGCACCGTCTCCTCTCCTAGTCTACATTCGGTCTGTCTGTCCCTCTTTAACGTCTCATTATTGCTCATGTACATTCATATTTTTTTCTAAATGGCACTTTTTGTCTGAAATTCAAGTTAATGGACTTGATTTTAGGTTAGATTTAAAGTTGGAATTAAAATACATAGCTTCAAATATCTTATACCACAAGAACTACTAAGCTCCACCTTCTCCTGAACAGTATTCAAATTCGATCATGTGGTTCAGATATCACTGAACGAAATGTGTGTTTTAAAGAACCTCAGGTACCAAAGTGTTTAAAGGTGCAAACAAACGTATAAATCTTTTTTCATAGTCTGCCAGGTTCCCAATTGGACCATGCATAACGACCTGGATAGTTATCCTGAGGTGGGAAAACTAATTGCTTTAGTTGGGTGCCAAAAAAGACCTAATAATTAGTGATTTCACCCGGTGATCGGTATACACCTGGTACCCGCGCGCTTTTCTACCTACCCGAAATTACCACCGACCCGCAGCTGGAAGTGGACTCTGGCCCGGTGAATGCTCGTGGTGAATTGTCCGGGGGTGTTGAAAATATCTGGTTACTTATGCTGGAAGCCCGCGGATCATCGAACAGGTAGACAGAAGGTGCGGGCGGTATACCGATCATGTTGCACCCGGGAGCTGCAGGACTCCATAACTGTCACTGTGAGCTGGGACCATGTTGACCGGGAGCATGAGAAGAAGCTTTCCTTCCTTGGACCCCGGCTGTCCAATAGAAAGCTCTTCCTGCGTCCTCTGTCACACTTGCCCGACTCAGTGAGTATGGAGTCCTGCAGCCCCTCGCGGCGGGCTCCACATGACTGTGCACCGCCCGCCGCCTGCTACCTGGCTTCGCTCTTCGCCTCAGACAAGACATTTCCTGGGGCAGAGGTGAAAGTTTGACTGGCGGTTTATAAGCTGCGCCACACCTTTCCCTACCCCGGCTATCTACCACCGCCGACCCATCAATAGATTCTTATTCGTTCAAAACCAACCCGTTAAAATGGATCCCTCCGTTCTGCCTCTTTAAATATTAGTGCCTCTTTCCAGCTATATTGTACGGTTACCAAAGGCACTATGACAAAAAAAGTCGGCGCTCACCGGTAATTTCCCCAGGGTGAAACCGTTACTACGCCCATACACACACGGTCGACCCGTTTAAAATTTCGACTCCTCTAGAATAGACCTTAAAGCACCAAAAATGCTTTTTAACAACTGTTGGACTAGATTAAAACAATAAACATAAATGAGCTCATCCTTACGGAATTAGAACTCTTCTGTGCTAACCCCGCCACACGATGGGATTTAATAAAAAAAAGTGGCATAATAATACACCAATTCAAACGATCAATTTTTTCCGTTTTAACATGATAACAACCATTTTGAAAAAATTAAAACACGAAAAAACACTCAACGGTTTCCATAAAAAAATTAAAATAAAAAATCAATACCAGGATCCTACCACTTTTGGTCTCATAAAAGTTTAAGGACCATGAATTGTCCACGTACGGCACACCAGTGATCACAAACCTGTATATGACAGGGTTAAACACAGCACTTAGCTGGCCCACTTTTCACCATTTTCACCCGCAGTCCCGTCAAATGACATTTCTCCCCCTCCGTCCCATATCCCATCTTCACGACACGCACACAAGTGAGCATTTGACTTATAGTATCGACCAGGGTATACACATTACATTCTATAATTTATATGAATGTTCATTATATCTGCCAGGTGTCGTCAGATCCCCGTTTAGTATAGCACAATATGCAACGTCAAACACATTGTTGTGCGAAAAGTACTTTACTCCCAACAAAGGAGAAATAGCGGAGTTTAAATTAAGTGGAGATGAGGACAGAATGTATGTGCCCCATGCTTATACAAATATATTACGTGTATACAATAACATATTTACATTAAATCAGAACAGTTACTTATAAAATAAAAGATAAAAACAGAAATCCTCTATAACAGTACGTTCTTACCAATGTCATAGGTTTTTTCCCAAGAATCAGTGGCGTAGAAATAACAAATTGTCGATTCCCAAAACCACCCTCTGTTGAAATCCGTGTTTTCTATTCAAACCTGCCAACATTTATTGCCCAGACCTTCTTTCTTGCATTGTAACACATTATAAGACCACCCCCCTGTTGTCTTCAGCTTACTAGCTGACCTTTTTTGGACTTTTATATTCAGTCAAGACTTTAAATGTCAAAGGTCTTTCGTCTACTTACACAATAAACACCAAATACATACTTCCCGGTTGCTTTGAAAGTACCTTCAAGAGATCATAATAAAATACCTCTCTGGGCAACACAACTGCATTCTCTTAGATCTAATCATCCCATAATAAATAATAATATGTTCTCAAAGCCCTGCTAGTTTAACGTAGGCACAGGTCCCTGCACCTTGGATCTTACAATCTAATTTTTATGTGGCCTGAGGCACAGGGAAAGAAAGAGATTGACCAAGTCAACAATGGAGCCAAACAACCGGTAATTGAACCATGCTCAACCTGCTCCAACTCAAGCGGTTAGTAAAGAGATGGGAGATGGGGACGGAGTTGTGGGGGGGTAGAGTTTATGTTAGAAAGGAGGCCTAAGTGACGTGGGGAATACCATGAGGTGTGGATGATCGAGAGGAGTGGTGTGTTCACGGTTTGATGTAATAATGGAAAACGCTGAGAAAAAGGGAAATAGAAGAGGATAAGGGTGTTATTGGTGTCGAGCCTTGAGGGAAGGGGGTGTTAGTAAGCGGATTGAGAGAGGAGGGTGTGGCGTTGAGGTGTAGTAGACGGTGAGGATGGTAAATATACGGGAGTGTAGGGGGGTGAGTTAGGGGGAGTGTAGAGTTATGTTAGAGAGTCGTGGGGTGTATTAGATGAGGAGGTTGGGTGAAGGACCTTAGGGGGGAAAGATAGGGAGTTGAAAAGGGTTAATTGGAGGTAGAGCTGGTGGTGGATTGCGGGGATAAGGAGGGTTGAGGTGGGAAATTGGGAAGTGGGGGTGTAGAATAAAGTAACAAGCCGCACGGGAGAGTTGGGTGCGAATGTGTAGTGGGACGGGTTGGAGTAGTGGATTCGAGGGGAAAAGGGACGAAAAGAAGAGAGCTGTTGGGGTTGCGCAGGTAGATTGTATATGAGTGGGGGAACTAAATGGGCGTAAGGGGAAAGGCGGTAGGCGTGTACTGGAGAAAAGCGATGGAGTAATTGAATTGTAAATTGGAGGGGTAAGATCATAAAATGGGAGTTAGTGTACAAGCGGTTGTTGAGTGAGGGGCTCGATAATGGCATAGTAGATGGAAAAGGGGTACCAGGTTGAGGGGTGAGGTTTGCAGAAATAGTTATGTAAGTTAGATGGATCAGGTATGGGAGGAGCTGAACGAAGGAAATGTGGGGAAGGGGTTTGAGAGAAGAGGGAGGGGTAGTGGTGCGGGTCGCTTTCCCCTCCAGTGTCTTTTACTCACTGAGCCGCTCCTTCTCTATACACATACTAGCTGATATACCCGGCGTTGCCGTATGTAATCCGTAAATAGGTTTATTATGTTAAATAGGGACCAATAGGTTGACATTTGGTGGAAAGGTTGTATAATAATGTTGAACAGAACCTGGAAGAAAATGGTATGCCGATGTTGTTGAAAAATGGTTTCTTTTAAAGACACTCCAGATAATAGAGGGTAGTGCTGCACACCTTAAAAAGAGAAAAAGATACAATTACCGGTGCTCGATGTTAGAACAAGCCTGCAGTCAGTCCTGGGGTACATATAGGAAGGAACAGAGGGCACATCGGATTTTGCAAATTCACACTCATTCTTGATTCCACCCAACGTTTCGCCGTTGAGGTTCTTTTTCAAGTGACATGCCATTGTCACTTGAAAAAGACCTCCACGGTCGAAACTTGGTGTTGGCTCAAATAAGATTGAATGTGCAAAATCCGCGTGGCCTCTGTTCCTTCCCTTATTGTGAACAGACACCACATAGTAAAACAAAAAAATGTCACAGTAATATTTGTGACCTAAATATGTAAATGTGAGGTTGTGTCCCGCTAGAGTGTGATGTGGGTGTGAGGCTGCGGGTGGGTGTTATCACGGTTGGCGAGTGGGTAGTGAGTGCTGGCTGTTGGATGGGGGTCCCGCTATGTTGCGGAGTCGGGTGTGAGGCGGCTGTGTGTGGGTGTCAGGTACGGGTGGCGGGTGGGTAGTGAGTGCTGGCTGTGGATGGGGGGTCCCACTATGGTTGTGAGCGTGGTGTGAGGCGCGGGTGGGTGTTCAGTACGGTGGCGGGTGGGTAGTGGATGCTGGCCTGTGGAGTGGGGTCCCGCTATGGGTGAGCGGTGTGTGGGCGGCTGGGTGGTGTTTCATTCGGTGGCGGGTGGGTAGTGAGTGCTGCTGTGGATGGGTGGTCCCTGCTAGGGTGTAGCGGGGTGGGGCGGCGGATGTCTGGTCAGATGTCCGGTGCGAATGGGGCGGGTGGGTATGATGCGGAGGCACCGGGTGGGTGTGAGTGGGTGCAGGGGGCTGGTCAGTGATTTCGGTGCTTAGGGGCGGGAGGCGTCAGGCGGGTATCGGTGGGTGAGAGGCGCATGGTCTGTTGGGGCGGCGGTGGCTTGTGGCGGCCATGGGTGTGATGGAGGCCGATGGGAGGCTGCGTGAGGTGATGGAGGGCAGAGTGGGACGAGGTTGGAGTGCGGAAGGCAGGGCAAAAATGGAGGTGTGTTCACTGTCCGTCAGTGTGTGTGTGTGTGTTTCACTGTCCGTCGTTGGTGTCTGTCGTCAAGTGTCCAGTCGTGGCAACTGTGTCGTCCGGTGTGTTGTCACTGTCCGTCAGTGTGTGTCACTGTCCGTCAGTGTGTGTGTGTGTGTGCGCGCGCGTCTGTCAGTGTGTGTGTTTGGGGGGGGCTAAACGGAAGCTGGGGGGGGAGAAGACGGCAAAAACGGAGCTGGGGGGGTGGCAAAACGGAGCTGGGGGTTGCAAAACGGCACTGGGGGGCAACAAGGAGCTGGGGGGCCAAACGCGACTGGGGGGGCAAAAACGGAGTGGTGGGGAAAAGGCGGCAAAAACGGAGGCTGGTTGGGGAGGCCAAAAACTCACATCTCATTAAGTCCCCCGCCCCCCCCCCGCACAACAGCCTCCCAGAGAAGCCCCCCTTATCTATTTTCCCCACCATCTTCCTCGATCATGCATTTTTGTCCTTTTTATCCGAAAATGTTGGTGATGGATGATGGATAAGAGAAAAATAAGGCTAGGGCTAAGATAGCGTGACGACTGAGGTAGAGATGTGAGGAAGGGACTTGGGTTCCTTTTTTGCTACGCGCCCCGGCAAACTAGAGCCTTGGGTTGGGGGGGCGGGACATACCGGCCAATGAGCCGTGGGAGGGCGGACGGACCGACGGACCAATCAAATGGTCTACAGACACTCACAACTAAGATTTTCAGAATTATATATATAGATTTTTCACTTCTTGGGCCATCAGTGATACACAACCCCCCCCCCCCCCCCAACCCCCAACCATTTTTTGTGTAGATCAGCAGACACAGGAAGGGTCTTGACCTGTCAGTCAAACACAATTTCTTTTATTTTTAAGACAAACTGTAACCACATTAGCCCCTGAAGCCCCATATTGATTAAGATACTTAATATTCCACGCCATGGGGGGGAGGGGGGGGGGTGTTATGTGAAATATAACTGTGAGTAAGGTGAGGGATGAAGGTACCCTGTATGCGAAAAAAGAAGCCTCTTAATGTGTGCGAATATTAAAATTATACAGAAGATCTGGAGGTGTTAGTGCCCATGGGGGGCTCAGTTTTAGTCACGAGTCATATTGACTGCCAAAAACGTATGTTGTACAGATATCTTTGTGCAGTTGATGTTACCACAGTAACTATGTATTCTGTGCCTATTGACACATTGATGTAATACAGGCCACTTTCTCAGACTCCGCTAAATGATATGGAATCCTACTTTCCTATCAGCAAATAATTATATGTGCTGTGGTAGTAGTATGATGTTATATGGAATTTGTATTGCCCTCTTTGATGCTCATATATACTGCACTATGAGCAGTCATAGATCTATATTCTGGCAAATTTACAGGTCAGAATAGCTTAAACACCTGATTCTAATTATCCTCTATAATTTCGCTGATAAAACCAGGGTTACACTTACTTTTGCACATAAATAATAAGTATTTAAGAGTCAGGTTAATTCATACATCATTTGTTTTCAAAAGACATGGAATTGGTTAATAAAAACCCTATTGGATATTTAAAAAAAAAAAAAGGGCTGGTTTTGATTCAAGAAGGTTATCATGGAAAAAATGGAATTTCCACATTTTCAGCAATTTTTTTTTTAACAAGTGTTCAAATTGAGAAACAAAAGCCCTCAATAAAAACACAATAATAAATTCCACAGTGGGTTCAATGCATGTCTGTAGATAGAATTTCGTATACCCAGCTTAAAGAACAGAAAATGCAGAGCAATGTTCAGTGATTTCCACCGAGTTATCAAGCATTTCACAACAGCTAAAATAGCAGCGCAATGAATTGTTTTACACATTTATTGTTCTGAAATTGAATGCTGTGGGACATTTTTGCAGTGAGGTATAGCATTAGAAAAGAGGAGTAATACCTAAAAGTATAGCGGGGGCTTGAATATATCTTTTGAATCACAATTTCCTCTTTTCAATTACTGTACATCCCTCAGATGTGTGGAGAAACCAATTTCTCTAAATAGCTCAGCTAAATTATACAATATAGCTAAACATTATTGGAGCTATCCCTGACATTCAGAATGACCTTAAAAAAAAGCATGTGTGGCATTAGTCCAGCTGCTAATGTGAAATCATAAAACATTAAAAAAAAATACTTAAATTGCAAGGAGCACCTGCTTTTATTGGAATGGCTATATTTAGAAAACCGTTCAGAGATGAACCCTAAATCAAGGAAGGCTTTATGTTTGAAAGCTTGTTCTAAATTGACATCAATATTTAATAAAAACAAGACCATCCAGTATTTACTTACAGTAGTAAACAAAATAAACAAAATAAAGAAATAAAATAAAAACACCCAAAACCTATTTGACAAGGAGAGAAAACAAATGACAAAATGAATCTTTACCGTAAGAATCTCTTTATGCACCGTCTGAGGTTCTGTTTTGGATTATATTAGGCTCCCCATTGATTTTACTGGATTGGACAACAATTTCATAAATTACACTCAATAGATGTGCTACCGGGCTGAATTCACCTCAAGCGTGCAATGCCACTCACTCTCTAATGGGCTTTATTATCGAATGAAATGTATAAACCCTGCTGCGTATCAAACTGGAGTTGAACACAAATGTAGTTTAAAGAATGCAGAAACTTCCTGGAAGCTTTTTAGCCATGTACTGCAGGATTTCAAAGGCAAGACAAATTCTTTGTCTGAATCGTTGCATTATGTGCTTGTGGCACTCTAGAAAAGGTGGGATTTTCATTGTTGTCCTTTAATTAGCAAAGCAAACGTTTCAGCTTTACCTACTTTTAAAGAACAAAGCAGCGTTTTTAGCTTACAATCGCTTTAAGTCCAATTATAGTTAGAGGAGGTGTTACCCATAAAATCTGATGGTTGCTGGTGTTTTCATTTGCAACATAACATCAAAGGACAATATGAAGCTATGAATGCTTTATCCTTCATAGCACTGCTCTATATTTGACAACTGGGCTCTATTCCTTCTGCAATAGTGCTAAATCAAAATACAAGCCTTTTAAGTCAGTCCTCAAACAGAAGAATGATCAGAGCCTCTTGCTCCACTTGATGCTGTGCAGGATTATTCACTGCAACATGTTCATTTGCAAGGTGCGCGAGGATGGGGTAATCTCCCGAGGAACTCCTGCATTCCACACAACAGGTTGAAAATCGCTGGCTTAAGAGAACATGCGCATAAAGCAGGACTTGACCTATACTAGACCATGCAAATCTGGCTCAAGCAACACAACTATACATTCACGCTCTCATGCAAAGGGTGGGGGGAAACTGTAGATTAAAAAAAAACCCGCTGGATATTTTTTTTTCAGCAGCAATTGAACAAAAGAGAATCAATTTAAAAAAAAAATAACCTTTATGGTGCCTTAATGATGTACCATGTATGGCATGGGTACTTGCTAGTTTTCTAATGAATGATCAGGCTGACTGCACCGACGGGGCGGCCAGCCAAACAAAACTGAAAAGCAGCCCCCGTCACTTCCATATATGGCATCTTGGGCGTGTCATATGATCGCTCCTGGAACTAGGGGTCCTGGAACTGAAATGAAGTAGCTTTACATTTTCAGTTCGAATTCATGTCTAAATATGAACTAAATACAATACAAAAAAACACAATTGCTTCCCAGATGAATTTGCAGCTATTTTGTTGTCAAAACCACAAGAATGTGTATCTATATCTATGCAGTAACACATTAAAAAAAAGGCAAATAAATCACAGTATGGAGACTAGGTCTCATTCAAAGGGGACAGTAACCTTTAACTCACCTGAGAGCTCTGCTATAATGGATCAAGCCAAAGCACAAATACCTCTCTCACCTTCCCTGAAGCAATAGACACAAAAAATTGCATTTTCAACCATGCAGGAATTGTTATATCAAGTCATCTTGATGACCTAAAGCCCACAGGGCTGGATCTGAGTGGCTCGTGCTAGTCAACTGAATCACAAGACACTATATAATTAGACCTATTATGCAAGTTTAAAAATCCCACCAGAGTAACAACGCCAACGCTGGGGACCAGAAATAATCAGGGCCAATGAGCGCCTTCGGCCTAAAAACTGTGGGTCCCGTGACAAAGAGCCATGTTACGTCCTTCTTCCAACAGTGAGAATCTTTGTGATGCGTCTCTGTCCAGTCACATGGCCTCTAGGATCACAGTGCAGCTCTTCATAATAGAAGTTTAATGCGCTCCCACATTGCAGCCAAAAATTAAATAAGGAAACTAATCGTGGTAGACAACTTCCTCAGAACAACAATCCTCAAAGTTAACATTTTTTGAGGAAAACCTGACATCTTTATTTTTCCTGAGTAATTATATTATCTGATACTTACCAATGCAATGCCATAATGACCAACATCAAAAAAATAAAATGTAACCAAAAAAAAAAAAAAAATGAAGTGGGAATTGACTATTGACCTGCAGATACATTGGTCTGCAAACAGATCAAATGTTTTGCAGATTTTATTACAATTGAAATCTAAACATAGAAACATTAAAAGTTAAAACATATATTAAAACAGCTTTTTTTGGCCAATAAGACATACCATTTCCATTCGTTCATTTTGGTTCCAGAGGCGAGTGCCCTTTAAAAAAGGAAGGTTACTCCCTGTAAAATACAGGCTAAATATATATATATATATATATATATATATATATATATATATATACACACATCTATAATAAAATTTAGATATGTCTTTTATGGCACTGGAAAGGCAAATTGAGATTCACAGTTAATCCCTCAGGAACATAGCACTTTTTGTTCTGTAAGGGCCAATTGTTGAAAATATACTGTATATTTTTGATGGGGTAGTACCACTTGGCAGACAAATATACTTATATATTAAAATCTAGACTTCCCTTAAACACGTGATAAGTAATGTGATTCTCAGAGTTATTCTCTGGATAGTAGTGAACGTGTGGTGTCTATTGTAAAACGGTCATTAGTTCCAAGATCGAATTGTCAATATGGAGCCTTAGGAAAAAAAACAAGGCATACAAATGTAGAAACCATTGCACATGAGCCCTTCTAAGATACACAGTGAGATCTATCTTTAAACATCCTTTATTCCCTGAGACAGCAGCAAAACAATAAGTGAAGAACTCCCACTGCAGGACAAAGATGAAATAGAGAGGTGTTCATAGGTTACATTTCTTCCACTCCAAGAAGCAAGAAAAATACAGTGCCGTGCACAATTTAATCTCAGTCATGTAAGTCTTTCCATGACACTTTGTAACGGGTAAGCACACCACTTATTACACCACTTATTACAGCATATGTTTTAAGCAAGTCACAAGAGCTTTCAAAAATGCCAATCAGCTGAAGCCGGTGCCAACGCATTCAATAATGCATGTATTTTTTTTTCTTAAATCAGCATCTCCTTTTCATACGTAAAGTGTCACAATCGACCACACTTGTGTGCACGTGACTTGTACTGTATATGTTACAGGGGTTAAAACATCCATCTGCCTCGCCCATCTCCCCACGTGGGCACTTAAAATAAACAATATCTTCCACCCCAAAAATTACCCTTCATAGGATTTTGATGCACGCCTGGAAATCTGTCTTGATGGGGCTAATTCCAACTTCCAGGGGGACACAAATATCTGACGTATGCAACCCAGAAATCCTGTCCTGTTTAGTGCAAGAACAATTCTATATTTCGGCTTGACAGATTAGTATTTTTTTATCCTTGTGAATTGCAATATAGTGACCCTCTTTCCACCCATAGAGGGCACAGAATGATACCCTCGGGAGCAGGTCAAATCGGTCTATGACATTTGGCTGCGTCTAAAACTCTGCCGGCTGACACTCTGCTGCTGGAACATTTCGTTGCGATGTCAGTTCCCGTACGTGACCGCTATCTGCCGTGCCCCCGGAAAATCCAGGTCTGTCGCACTCGACTGCCGGCTCCAATACTCCCGCTCTGACAACCGCATGTTTAAATGTCGTGTGAGGGACCGCTACACTGCCTAGACAGGCCATTCCTACTCACAATCTTTAAATGTCCCGTGGTCAGGCATGCGGCGGGCAATGGGCAGTCGGGCACAGTAGCTGACGTGGCAAAATGTCCAGCGGCAGAAAAGTGGCAGCGTTTTGGTCTCGCCCAAACGTTCAATTGCGAGGTCAAATTTCAGGTATAGCTGTACAAAAGTCCCTTCAATTATAAACAGATAATTTGTTATTGTTTTATTGGCCAATTAAAGCTGCAGACCAAACATTATCCTAATTTTTTTTTTTTAAATAAATCAGTTCTGTATTATGAGAATTTTTTTTGAAACCCCACTGTGAATGACATTTTTAATGTATTATAATGTAACATGCATTTTTGGTTTCTATAGCAACCACATCCCTTTCCTCTTCTGAAAGAGGCTCTGGCACACCTCTTTGTGTGAGCCCGGCCCTCTCTCCAGCAATGCATCAATAGTATCTAGTGACTGCCTGGTCACATGATCTTCCCCACAGAACTTTGCATCTTTGGTCCTCTTCTGCTGCACTGACAACCATTTAGTGAACCCCCGAACCAAATCTTCACCGACCGATTACAGGAGAACGGATCGATGGCAACTTGGGCAATTACTTATTGTGTGGATTGTACTGGTGCACATAAAGGGGGGGAGAAAACACACACACACACACACACACACACACAACACAACACACAACACACACACCAACACACAAACCACACACACACACACCACACACACACACACACACACACCTCCTCTTTGGACTGCTGCTTTAATGCAGATACCATGTTGACACAGGTAACCTTACGGGAGACAGATAAAAATAGGTAATTTTTAAATTAAGGTTAGCCCTTGGTTGATGCATTGTTAACACACCCGAATACGTTAAAAGCATTAATGCAACATTACGGATAATTTTAGTCTGACTAGACAACTCTGTATCAAATTAGAATGATGTACTGTCGGAGTGAAGGGTGTTAAATCTGGCATAAACGACATCCACAAATCAAGTAACCGCATTGTACAGTATAGTAAAATTAAAAGCATAAATAAATACACATCTAAAACTTCATAAAATGCCAAAAAAAAAAAAAAAAAAGTGCTCAAAAAGGTACGTTCCCATGAAGCAGCTTATAGGTCTAACTGTGAAAAGTACAACAACAAATTTCATGGAACAGAAAACCCATGCTGCTTTTATAAAATCTCAATCTTTCCTCCAAATTATAATCTACTTCAAGGATTTACAAATTAGTGTACAACTATGATCAGGAAGATAAAGTAAAAGCATTTTGTGAAACAGTGTGTGGTGTCCGCTGTGTACCTGCTTCCTTCTAAGGCTGAGTCCATGGTCAGCGCTTAGGCGCTGAGGCGCGCTGACGCTTGTCAGTGAGCCCCTTCAGCCACAATGAGAGCGGCTTTAGCAGGGGCTCACGCACGCGTGCGGAGGCGTAGGTCTTAAAAAATGTCTAGTTTGAGCCCTCACGTGAGCACAGGGCCGGTCACGTGAGTGGTTCGCTCTCAGCAACGTGACGTCACTGGCCCGCCCTCCGACGGCGCAAACTAAGGCCAGGGAAAGCACCCACTTTCCCTCAGCGCGCCTCCGCACGGCTGCAGTTACCATGGACTCAGCCTCATACAGTAATAACCGATCGGAACACCATTCCCAATGAAGAAACTCATATCTAAGGATACAACGGATACATTTGAAAAAAGGTGGTCTCCATGGATCCAGCATAATGAATACAACTGGCTATAGTTCCCATTCTGCTGTAAACACTTGTTTATTTCCCCCCTTTGCTTCTGTGTATATCATGTCTATCTCATTATTGAATATTGTGCGAAATATTTTGTACGATCGCTACATGAATGTACACAAGTATGGTTATGGAGTTGTCTATTACAGGAACAATATAATAAAACATTGAGAAGGGAAAAAAAAAAAAAAAAAAAAAAAACATTCTCCCCATGCTAGGCATAGTTATATTGATGTAGAGAGCAAAAAGCATTGTGCATATCTTGTGGGGCAATAATGTCTTCTGATCAATACAACATACATGAATGAGAAACTGCAGAATTTCATTTTAGGGCACTGCAATAAAACTATTTTGTTAACCAACACGGAAAGAAACAAAATCAGCTAAGTTTCACAGTGAATAAAACGTTCAAACAATAGCTTATATTTTAAAGCGATCATCGCCCTAAACACAAAACAAAAACACATACACGTGTTTTTAAATATACCACTGATTTTGAGCGTTTCATCTCAAGCATACAGTGTATGACTAAATTGTCACAAGGGACTGTGGGAGGGTTCTGAAGCTAAAACCTTCTCAATCTGATCATTAAGAGTTCAGTGCAGGAAAATTACATCCGTTTACTTAGGTTTTACATAGTATGCACTTTATCAGTCCTATTCCCAATAAAATAATAATAACAGATGATGTCTAAAGCAGTATGTTTGTTTAAAGCTAAAAATAATCCTAGCTAGCAGGGTATATTTTACATCTGCTCATACTAAAAGTTCCCAGAATTTGCATAGCTTTGTTAATTTAATTGGTCCAGTAATTGTGATACTGGTCTAAATTAATTGGAAATGGAATTAGCTAGCAAACTGATTCCACACAGTTAGGCTAAGGCCCCGCTCCCAGAGTCAGCGCACCTGCGCTGCTGACAGGCGGTGCGCTGAGATACACAGACCGCGATCTGCGGTCTGTAGGGAGCGGGAGCCGGAGCGGGAGGTGGGAGGTTTGATCGGGAGGTGGGCGGGAGGTGGGCGGTTTGACAGGGAGGGGGGGCGTGGCTTGAGCGGAGGGACCCGCTACTCTCCCCCCCCCCTCCCTCCACGGACTCGGGCTGGAGCTGGAAGGTAAGTTTAAACACACACACGCAGGCACTCATTCATACACGCGCACACACACACACAGGCAGGCACTCATACACTCATACACACACACACGCGCGCACACACAGGCAGGCATTCACGCACTCATACACACACACACACACACACACACACACACACACCACACATACATATTCATTCACTCTTTCACACACACACACAGACATTAGTGTGGGAGGGGAGAAAATGTTTAATGAGTTTTGTGGCTAGGTTAGATGTATTCTGGGGGTGTGTGATCGCGTTGAAAAGACGGACCGAAGAATTTTTGTTCCTTTTTTCGATGCTCCCCTCCTCTCCATTCCTTCCTTCTGCTATCGCTCCCCTGACCCTGATTCCCACTCTCCCCCCCGCTTATCGCCCTCACAGCCCAGACACATACACACACAGACAGGCACGCACTCAGACACACACACAGAGAAAGGCACTCACCTGCTTTCACTCCACACTCCTCCCCGCTCCCCGAAGCCTCTCCTCCTCCCGAAGCCTCCCCTCCCCATTGGCTCACAGCCACACACGTCACGCGTCAACGCTAGGAAACACCATTCTCTGGTGTCTCCAGCGGCTGACGCGCCACAGCGTGTAGTGCTCTGTGCAGCCAGTGGGGACCGGGACCGGCTCGCGAGGATTCCCCTGCTGGTGGGGAACTCGCGACCCGCCGCCCGCGCCAACGAGCGCAGCGGGACCGAGGCCTTATCCTGGTGGAAGCAGTTTGTTAATTTAGTAAAACAAAACCTCACCTTTGTGCATACACGTTTCCACAGAAAGACATTTAAAGCAGACACCTACAGGAGTTTAAAATTGTACTGTATGTATAATGTTTGTATCTTGCCACCTGAACATGTAATGCCCTGTTTAAGGAACCTCTAGCTTCTGCACTAGACTCCGCAGAGTTACATTTTAACCTCCCAGGCACTTAAATATGTCAAATGCTTATATCGACTTCGTCACCAAATGTAAATAAAAAACACAGGTGTTGGCAGGGGAATAAGGTCCACTAAAGCAAAATAATAAATGACAGACTGATTCTTTAAATGTTTTGGTTTAATCCCAGAATGCATTTTCCCAATGCAATTTTTTTCTATATCTATTGTAACAAAGACCAAAAAAAGGGCAAGATAAACATTTAAACGTGTCAAAACCAAACTTCTCAATAAATAGTTTGTCAACTTGCGTAATCTGTAACCCAATCAAAAGAAAAGAAAATGTAATATGGAGAGGATATCTTTTGTTGTAATAAAACTAGTTGAAACATGTACAGCCGGTCCTCGCTTATCCGACTTAATGTGTCACACAAACCGTCGTCGTTTAACGGGCCGTCGAATTGCGGGTCCTTGCGCGGTGAGCGTCGGATAAGTGGTTCCAATGTCGGAAGTGCCCAGCAGACTGCATTATGCGCCGTTGAATAAGGCAATCGACGGAAAGCGGGCTGTCAGATACCGAGGGCCACCTGTACATCAATGCTTCTTGTTTCCGACTTAAAACACATCTGAGTTAAATTAAATGGAACGCAGTTAATATGTCTAAATTCAAGAGCCTGTCAATTTCTTGTACACTGATCTAATTAATGTCTTCCCTTGGTATGGCATAAGACCGGATTTTTAATTTAAAACAAACCCACTCTGCACCAGTGTTACTCAGGAGACGGTAACCAAGTTTTCTTTGAAATATTTTCTAAGAGGAAACAGGCAATGCACAAATGCACCTGATTTTTCAAAATAGTTTCAACCAAGTCAATTAAAAAAAAAAAAAATCTGCTGAGTTACAGTAATGAACTGTGAAAGTGCAAAAAATTCCCGGGGCTATCACCGAATAAATACCTCTGCATAACTTAGATTTTCTATATAAAACACCTTCCCACGCAGCATACAATGGAGGTTTCTTAGTAGTAAGCACATACATTAGGCGCAGTACAACAAAACAGGGGGTGGGGGGAGGAAATGGAAAAGTCTTATATTTAAAAAAATGCTTTTACTTCTCTAAATTTTAATTTATGAAGGATTAACCCCTTAAAGAGGCAATCCCAGCAATAGCCTATGTAAAATAAATAAAAAAAAGTTGTGTAGCAGAATAATACAGCATTTTTTAAACATTATTCAACTCTTAATGCCATGTGTAAATGTTTTAACATACAGAGTATCCTTTGATTGCTATAGCGGGTTAGGATACTTTCCCAATAGTGCAAGATCTTTATAAGATGTTCCTGTTTGCTGGGAATATTGGCAACAAATGATCAGTTTCAGCTACCACAATATATGTTACCTGAGTAATATAAGAATACATTGTAGCTGCTGAGTTACTCTTACTGAAGGATTGATTACAAAGGAAAGGCAGCAGTTTAGTGAACCAGGATCTTTGCCGATTGACCACAGGTGAACGAATCAACCGACAGCTGTATTCAAAGGCTGCATACATTATATATATATTTATTTTGTTTTCAGTAACACTTGGATTACCTTTAAACATAATCCCCTTTCTGCCTAAAGTCTTAATTTGTGTTCAACAATGATGAAGAACAGAATACAAGGTAAACGTGCCTGACAAGCAATTTTAATAATTTGCTTATCAAAATGCAGTTAACATTTTCAGTGCCACCAGACCTCTGGCATGCACGATCTTTAACAGTGATCACGACCACCAATGCCTTCCTGGCTGACGTGAAACGGGAGTACACAGGCTTCACGTCGTTTCAATTGGGCCGATCCCTCGGTTAGAGTAGAGAAGTCTACCCAATTGGCTCTGGAAAACGAGCATTTCATGTCAATAGGGCCATAACTAACAGTTTTGTCATTGGGACACAACCTTTTTAATGTACATCAAACTGAATGAATGGCATTAACATTACAAATAGAGGCATAGCACCTCAAAATGAAGTATTTAAAAAAAAAAAAAACACTTTACTGAAAGCTTGGCCTTGCAATAGTTGTCAACATTGTAACATGAAGTATATGGTGAATTTGACTGTCTTATCTTTCCCTTGTCCTACCCTTTATCTTTATAATTGGTTATTTGATATGCAGGAGAGTCAGCCTCAAAGTCATGGAGATGGTGCAAACAAGACTGCCAACTACTACAGTATACCCTCAGTCACCGCTGTAAATGAAAACCAAGCAAAAAGGTAACAAATGTCCATCTTTAACACAATTATACTGGTCTATTTGTATTAAATAACTCCATTAGTCACACAGCTTTAACGTACGGATTTACCAATGTTGGAAGTTCAATACGATGCTATGCAGGGCTGTGTCGCTCATTCTTAATCTACGTAAGAAGGGGCATCCCTCAGTTCTAAAACTTGGTACTTTTGGGTGCTTGGGAAAGGGTAAAAGAAAGAACTACAGATGTGCGAAGGTCTACAAACATGCTTCGCAACATTTTTGTTTTGCGATTTCCTCTTAAATTTCATCCCCTTTCACAAGTCACAATGCTTAAAATGTCACCAGTTACCCACAATTTTGCAAAAGTGGCAGCATTAAAAGGGTCATATGGCATCCTCCCACTCTCACTGTGGTCCGAGGAGAAAAAGGGGCCTACCAAGACACAGCTATTACTAGGACCAATGAAACCAACTTTAGATTTGAAGAGCAAAAAAGAAAATTTAAATTCAGAACGGGTATATCGCAACTCGCCCCGATATTTGACAACCCAGACTTCCCTCCGGGTTGCTATACGAAATGCTTCAACATATTTAAAAACAGCAACCTAAAAAAAAGATAGATTTTCTCCACAAAGGTAAATTGTTGACTTATCAAGAACTCTGCTAAAATTACTACCCTGGCTAGGTCCCCATTCAAGTACCTCCAATTCAGACATTTCTTATACAAACTATAAAGCAAACAGGAGCTCCCGGAGATGTCCGATTTTGAACGTCTGTGCAATAAAGGTACCTACCATAAGGGCCTAATAACAAAAATATATGCAGGTATTGAAGCAGCCGGAAACACGCCAGACCATAAATATATGTCTAAATGGGCTAGGAGTTGAAATTGATGGGGAGGATTGGAGTGATATCTGGGAGAATGCATCCAAAACCTCTATATGTACTATAACCAAAGAGAACATTTATAAAATTATATATCAGTGGTATCTTACACCAAAAAGGCTCAAACAGATCTATCCCGAATCCTCTGATCACTGCTGGAGAGGATGTAGAGCAGTCGGGGATATGTTTCACATTTGGTGGAACTGCCCAATTAAACAAAAATTCTGGACCAACATTCAAGAAATTATCGATTCCATAACCGGAGTCGAAATCCCATTAAAATCCCCTAATTTAACTACTAGCAAAACCAATACCTGACCCACCCGAGATGGCAAATCTCCCATATTATGACAGCTGCTTGGAAGAGCCCTCTCCCCCCCTCCAGTATAAAGGAGGATCGATGAGATAATGTTGATGAAAAGGCTGATAGCTTTTCTCAAACCATCCACAGAGATTCTATAAAATTTGGGAACCCTGGATTAGCGACGGCTCAATAATAGGAGATTAATGACCGATGATTAGCGCATATCAACTAAAGGATAAATATATGCTTCTGAGATGGAACTGTGCTTTCTCCCACCACCTCTTTCTTTATCTTATTTTCCTTCTATGTCTTTTCGCGTATAGTTATTTTTTTTTTGTAGTGCTGGACACTACACAGTAAAAAATGTTCAGGTGTTGCTCTGAACAAAACTACTATATATTATTTGATTGTATTGTCTGTTTCTCTGTTACAATTATTAGTATCACCACCACTACCGGTTCTATTAATGGCACTATTTCTACTGCTCTCATTAGTAGTAAGGTATATATCACTTTGATGATTGTTAATATCATTTCTCAACAAAAAGGTTGCCTATTTTAGCTGATTTCTGTGAAAAAAAAAGTATATTTTGCACATCTCTACAAAGAACCCCAGCACACAAATATTAAGGAGCGCTTACAGGGAATTTGAAATATACTTCTTCCAGAAGAAACATTGGCTGTTATGATTATAATGATATTGCCCCAATCTCAAGTTACTGTAGATCTGTCCTTTCCTAGCAAAGGCGATAGAACAGGGATGACTGCTTTAAGTTGGTTTATTTCAACTGCTATTTTGCCAGTGGGACAGCGTTTTAATGCAATGCGAAAAACAAAACAAAAACAAAAAAACTTTGTTCCTCTCTTTGTAGAGTCCCACAACCTCCTCAAGTTCTTGAATTGTACTTGAAAAGACAACGCTTCAGGTTATATAAACTACTGTAATGCATAAAGTTATTGCTTTTTAACAGTTTTATTTTGGGTATAGATTTAAATCTACAGGCTTTGCCATAGTTGGTCCAAGAAAGGCATTGCACTTAAACTAGAGTACTAAATGTGTAAATGGATCTATATCTCCTGGTCAATTTTTTCCACTCATAAACATGGTGGTATCTGGTTTTTTTTAATCCCATTCTAAAAATGATACACACCAAGACCCTGTCCCTTCCGAGTACGTTATCATGAATAGCGGTTTTCAAATTAAAAACCACTGTCTGTACATTTTGAAAGTAACAGGCACCTCCATCAATCACAGGTGTGACGTACTTTGTCACTGAAACCTATCAAGTTTAAGACTTCAAATACTCATGTAAAGCACCATCCACAACAATCACTTTGTTCTACTTGCCGCCAGCCACTCTACCTATGTATAGTATATATTGTAGTATGTGTAGTATGCATGAATTAGTATGTCTGTATACACAATCAATATAGCGTCAACAATTTACACAGAGCTCTACAAAAAGAGACAATACAGGGAATACAAGTGCAACAAACAAAATCAGACAACAGAAAGAATATCCCTGCCCACTACCATTTTTTGTTTTTTTTTAATAGTAGTTGACATTTTTTATCCTTGCCAATGTAGGCCTAAAAATGTTACTGGAAAAGCATGATTAGAAATACGGTAGTTAAATGTAAGCATTAGTTTATTACACTATTACTTTACACTACATTCTGTGTTTCTTTTGTATTGAACAGTTCACGTCCTAGATTTTATTTTATATTTAGGCTTGTAACACTGGGGAAAGGGGCACATACAGAGCAATGTTTTGAACGATTCTTTGGCAAGAAAGGGATTGAGGATCACTACTTGTAAAAGTATTAATAACTGCTCTTACGTCTGCTCTTAGATTGCCTGAAAACATAACAACAACATTACCGTGTGGTGTGTTTTTTTTTTTTTTTAAATCATTAAAAACTCCAGTGCACTGAAAAATGAGTTCATGCATATTCAGAGATGCTGCTTTGCGGGAAAACGTGTTATTTCACCGTTAAGTTGGCACTCCTATAACATCTGATAGTCAACTCTATTCTCTTGACAATTATTTAGACTAGAAAACATTTCATGAAAACCTAATGGGCCACTTCAAAACATTAAACTGCTACAAAAGATGCACAGCCGGCAAACAAAATAAGCCACATATTAAACTGTTTATACAAGTGTCCACATATTCTTTATTCACTGAACATTATGTAAATGTCCAGTTGTTTATCAGATATTTGATTGGTAATAAATGAAAGAATAAATTGTGAAATTTAGCTGAGCACATGTAAACTACACTTTGTGGCAGTAGAGAGATTCCATATGACAGCAGAAAACACACACACACACACACACACAACCACACACACACACCACACACACCCACACACACAGCACACACACACACACACACACATTAAAACATGTATCAAAGCTTACCCGAAAGGAACGTATTCGCAAACCCCAGAACCTCAACATGGCTATGAAACCATGATGTTAGGACTTTTCCTGCACAGACATCTGACAAGTCAAAAAGGAAAGGCCAAACCCCTGAACTTCTTGCTGCTACCAGCTGTTCCGGCAATTAGAAAATTTCCTGTGAGGGAAGAGTCAGAGATTGCTAGCAAAGGAGGCCTGATCCTTTTCCTCTTGACTTGATTTTTTTTTTTTTTTAAATCCCACCACGCAACTGAAAGCCACACTAGCACACAAGATCTGAGCAGGAAGCTTGGGTCTGAGGATTGTTGATCGCGAGAGCCACAGATGCTCTTTGTGGTTGTCCGGGAGCGACGAGGCAGCACGTTGTATCACAAGGTCGACATTAACCAAAATAACAGGGCCATTAGTTATGAATCATTGTAAGCAGCAAGACACTGTAATATGATGTATGATGTGCTTTACATAATTATCTAATCACACGGGGAAATACAAAAACATTTTAACCAAGAAATGTTGTCCTTACCTCTATTTACTACGTGACGTCAGGTTTTAAACACTCCTTGCTCATCTTGTCGCATTGCATTTTGCCCTATTTGCCACAGATGATTCATGTGATTCATAGCTCAAAAAAGGACTGGATCTCCTGTAACCATATTATCTTGGCATACACGACCACATGACGTACCCATGTCACGATTACGGGCGCTACCACCCACATAACAAATACACGTTCGACGACAAAGAAAATTAGTTTCAGCTTTATTTATAAATCGAAACAAAGGGAGCCACATCTGGAATACTTTTATGCGAATCACTGTCCATTTGGCCCTGAACGCACACATACCTGGAAGGTCACTCCCATACCAGCCACTCAATCCAGGTATCACCATATTGGAGGTCAACTCTCACAGGGTCCCTTCATCAAACACTATCCCGCCATACTGTAACAGTAATCGCACACCTTAACGGCTCATCACAGAATCAACTACCACCACCCTCACACACCTTTGTCTACAAACATACATGGGAATCCTGTAATCTACATTCACATTAAAATATCTCTATATCCACACACACACTTTCCATAATTTGGATTGCTCAGAATGTTATCTAGCAAGCTGAAGAAAAATTATTTCATTACCAAATGCAGGAAACAGGCCAACTGACACATTAAATGGTTAATCCAAGTAAAAGATTTATTCTTACTGCAATAGTACCACAAAGTGCATAAATGCTGTTCTGGATAAAAACTAAAAGCTGCAAGTTAAACCACTCTTGGCAAAAGTGTCTCTCCTGGGTGCAATTATACACTGTAAATAGGGGATATTTAAAGACCATGTGTAAGGGAGGAGTGGAAATGCATTTGAGCTTTTAAGAAGTTCAGCAAAACATTTAAATTAGAGACAGAAAATGCAATTACAAATTGACCGACACACCCAAGGAACGGAGGGTGTAAATGATTCAGATCATACCCCAAATTAATTATTTCATATGACAACTTTGAAAATCGTCATAAAGAAGCACTTAATGTTCAAGGCTACCAATTTCTGCATATACCCGAGCTGCAACAGCTATATATGGCAAAACGGAGTATGACTAGCAACATAACAGAGTAATTGAATGGCAATTAAATAATATCCATCATTTTAATGTAACGTAAGATGTGTATAAAAAGGCATTCCTGCTTGCCCGGCCAAAAATTGCATTAGGTCCCATATGCTCCTTTATACCCATCTCAAAGTACTTTATAAATATTTATATATAACTAGACGTTTTAAGTTTCTTTGGGGCTGCCAAATAATGGCACCCTCTTCCTGCCCCCTTCCATGCTGAAAACCACCCACTGATGATGCGAGTGTAACACGGTAGGAGACTTAAAGGAGAAGCAGCAGCAGCACACTATATAAAGCCTTCCCAGTGCACTTTGTTGTCAAACTGAAAGTGCCAGACAATGGCGACTTCAGCAGGTGGGGAGTAAGGCCTGGGACATAGTAAACACTTTTGTGCTGTTGCTTGCTGCCGCTCGCTCTACCAGGAGCTTTTTTCTGTCCTGGCAGAGGAGACAGCAAGCGCTTGGGAGGCGGGTATCACTGTGTGTGTGTGTGTATCACTTGGTAGCCGTCAGTGTGTGTGTGTGTGTGCATCTGTTCAGCGCGGCTCAGCCCGCCTCAGCGACGCTGATTTCACTATGTCCTGGGCCTAAGGCGGAGTCCCCGCTGGCGCTGAGCTCGCTTGGCGCGCTTACCTTCTATGTGAATCAGCACATCCCTCTCCCGCTGTGCTCGCACGCTCATGCGCGTGCACACACGCTCTCCCAAGCGTTCTGCTTGGGGAGACAAGGGAGAGATACTTTGGTGCTGAGCGCAGGGTCACATGACCATGACATGACTGACAAATGGGAAGAGAGAGGGGGCGTGTTCTACTCTCCTGTCACACACACACTGACACTGAATTCAGCAGAGAGAAGGGGAAAGAAAGATGTGTTGTTGGTTTTTTTGTTTGGGGCATAGGGGGGGGGGCGGCAAACGGGACTTGAGGGGAAGCGGCAAAATTTTCGGACAGAGGGGGGGGACACAGGGGGGCAAAACGGACAGGGTGGGGGGCCCAAAACGATGGAAGGGGGGTGGGGCGCAAACGGACAGGGGAGAGGTGGGCCAAACGGACAGGGGGGGGGAAAAACGGACAGGGGGGGGGAGAAACGCGACAGGGGCGGGGCACAATCACGGCAGGGGTGGGGCAAACAGACAGGGGATGGGGCCAACGGGGACAGGGGGGTGGGGCCAAACGGACAGGGGGGGGGGTGGGGCCAAACGGACAGGGGGGTGGGGCCAAACGGACAGGGGGGTGGGGCCAAACGGACAGGGGGGTGGGGCCAAACGGACAGGGGGGTGGGGGCCGAACGGAAAGGGGGGGCCAAACGGACAGGGGGTGGGGCCAAACGGACAGGGGGGTGGGGCCAAACGGACAGGGGGGTGGGGCCAAACGGACAGGGGGGGGGCCAAAGGACAGGGGGTGGGGGGTAAACGGACAGGGGGGTGGAAACGGACAGGGGGGGCACAACGGACAGGGGGGGGCAAGCGGCACAAAACGACAGGGGGGGGCAAACGACAGGGAGGGGGGGGGCACAAGGACAGGGGGAGGGGGGAGGAGCCAAGGCAGGGGGGAGCCACGGAAGGGCCGGCAAGACAGGGGGGGGGGCAACGAACGAGGGGGGGCAGGCGGGAAAGGACAGAGGGAAACGGACAGAGGGGATGGGGCAAAACGGACAGGGGGGGGCAAAACGGACAGAGGGGGGGGCAAACGGACAGAGGGGGGGCAACAGGGACAGGGGGGGGTGGCAACGGACAACGGGGGAAACGGACACGGGGGGGGCAACCGGACAGGGGGGGGCAAACGGGCACAGGGGGGGGAAAAACGGACAGGGGGGGGCAAGGATCAGGGGGGGGCAAACGGACAGGGGGGGCAAACGTGACAGGGGGGGGGCAACGGACAGGGGGGGGCCAAACGGACAGGGGGGGGGCAAACGGACGGGCGACGACCAGGGGGAGAGGGCACGGACGCGGCGGAAACGGACTTGGGAGGGGAGAGGAAGTGAAACGGACAGGGGGGAAGGGGGAAACGGACAGGGGGGGGGGGGAACGGAAGGGCGGGAAACGGAATGGGGGGGGGGAAACACAAGGGTGATGGTGTTGTGGTGGGGGGGGGGGGCAGGGGGGGCACACAAAAGAGTGGTGGGTGGGGTGGGGGGGAGAAAGTGAGGAGAGGGGGAGAGAGAGAGGCGGAGGTGACGCGAGAGAGGGAGAGGAGGAGCAGAGTGTAGAGTAGAGGGGGATAGAGAGGGAGGGGGAGAGAGAGGGGAGAGAGCAAAGGGGGGGGAGAGAGAAGGAGCAATGGGGGGGGAGTGAGAGCAATGGGGGGAGAGAACATCAAGGGGGGAGTGACGAGCAAATGGGGGGGAGACGAGAGAGAAGAGAGCATGGGGGGGGAGCGAGAGAAGAAGAGAAGAGGCAAATGGGAGGGGAAGGAGAGAGCAAGGGGGGGGAGAGAGCATGGGGAGGGGAGAGCAGGGGGGAGAGAGAGAGCAGCACGGGGGGAGAGAGAGAGGGAGAGGGAGGAGAGAGAGAGAGCAATGGGGGGGAGAGAGAGAGAGCAAGGGGGGGGGAGAGAAGGAGAGAGCAATGGGGGATGAGAGAGAGAGAGCGAGCAATGAGGGAGGAGAGAGGAGAGAGCAATGGGGGAGGGAGGAGAGCAGGGGGAGAGAGAGTAGCCAAGGGGGGAGAGCAATGGGGGAGAGACGAGGAGCAATGGGGGGGGGAGAGAGAGAGGGAGGGAAGGGGGGATATATATATAAGTATGACTATATAGATATAATATGTCTAATATAATATAACATCACAGTTGTTCGGGACCAAATCATACATTGCTCTCCGGGCGAGTGGTTTAAACCCCGGGCGGGAAAGGTAAATTATTGGCCACAGCAGCATCACGTTTGGTACTAGGTGGCGAGTAGGATTTTTTTGGTGATTTGTCAACCACTGTATATATATATATGATACACAGAAACACAGACAGCCTCTATACAGCCAATGACACACACCCTCAAGTATTAGCCACGCCCCCCCACTCCTGCTCTAAAAATGTTGCAGGACAGCGATCGCTCATGCTTGAGAGCTGGTGACATCCCCGCTCTCCAAGCATGAGCGAGCTCAGCGGCAGCGGGGCCGCAGCCTAAAGTAGAAGGAAAGACCAAGTGAGGTTACCATGGCGACAAAGACAACACGAATAATACAGTCACAATATAATTAACCCTTTGAGTGCCAGAGGTGCTGCCGCGTGCCACGACCGTTACACGGCAATCACGTGATCGCTCTGTCACTGATGACCGAAGGAAGAGGATTCGTCCTCTTCCAACCTTCTTCCGCTGAGATAAAGTTCTGGAGTGCCAGACCCCATGATGAAGTAGCTATGCCCATGGGCATCTAACGGGTTAAAAAGCCTTTACATTCTTTATTAAAACATACAGCAAATTACTTGTTATTGCATAAAAATATACGTAGAACTGAATTTTGACCCAGTGGGGTTTTCACCTTTAAATATAGGGTTAAAACGAACACATCACAGAAAATACAATACATGGTCCTTTTTTGGGTAGGAATCTAACTGGGAAAAAATGGTGCATATTTTAGGGCCAAGGTGGAAAATAGGTTTCAGTACATGAATGGTGGCTTTCTGGTAATCCATGTTACAAATATTTACAACCTTTCCAACTTAAAAACAAACAAACAAACCAAAAAAAAAAATATTATAATGTAACACGCATTTTTTGTTTCCATAGCAACCATTTACAAAGTCACATCCTTTTCCGCTTCTGAAACACTGGCACACCCTTTTTGAGCCCGGCCCTCTCTCTAGCAGTGCACAAGATATCTCCCTCACAAAACGTTGCATCGTTGGCACTCTTCTGCTGCACTGACAGCAATTTGGTGAACCCCCCCGAGCCGAATCTTCGCCGATCGATCAGCAACTTAGCTAATTACTTATTGTGTGGATTGTATTGATGCACATATTAAAGGGGGGGGGGAGAGAAAATGGGGAAAAAAACAAAAAACCACAGGCAGCTTGGACTGGTGCTTTAAAGTCACAAACAGTTTTGAGAGCAGCTAAACAGGGCTGCACCTGTAAGGAAATACATGGTTTGTACATTGTTAAAGCAGCAATGCTATATTTGCTATTCTTTTCTTATTTTTTTTTACATGTAAAGCATGTGAATGTATAATTCTACTTTATTAACCTATGCTGGCAATTGTTTGGTGCGCCAGTTCTAAATCTAAAAATACTGATTATGTGAACAACGAAACGGCTGCCACCTGACTGCTGCAGTCAGTGAAATCAACTATAAAAAAGGTGCACATTTTATTAAAAGTACAAAATGGTGGGAAAAGAAAAAAAATGCTCCCGTTATAAATCTGTAAAAATCCAGAATGTGTGCCTATGAAAATGGCTGCCTTCTAACAGTGCTGCAAGCAGTTAAATGCTGTAGCTGATATGTAACATTATATTACCAAGTGTAACACATAGTAACAGCTTTCAGAGTAATAGACAGTCTGCTGCTTGGCAACAAGGTAAAGAGCTGAAAAAGGTGCGTCAGCACGTTTCAAAAGAGGACGTGGATAGGACTTGCTAAATGTTTGCTGTACCAACCAAAGGATGATCAGTACTAGTTTTGTACCGGGTCCTGACGATTGCCAGGTATCGGGTATCAGAGGAATTTTGCAGGCCAGCGGCGGAGGGTGTGGGGGACTGCTGCAGAGGGTGAGGAGGACCATGGCAACATCGTGGGAGCAACGGCAGACATCCCGGTGTCGGTGGCAGCAGAGGACATCATTGTTGAGGGGGAGCAGCGGAACACATCCTATCAGAGCTGATGCCAGTGGGAGACGGGGAGCATGTGACCAGAGCAGGAGCGTTCCTATTGGACAACCAGCTCCTCCCTGGGACCAGTTCCAGCACCCTGGTTCCGGGTAATTTCCAGGTACTCGGTACACCACTAAACAGTATATTAAAAAAATAATTACAAATGGCACTAGGCGTAACAAAAATAAATGCAGCCAGTATTATCTAACACAGGGGTGCGCAAAGTGGGGGGCGCACCCCCCAGAGGGGGCGTGACATTTTCTGGGGTGGGGGGCGCGGTGGTTACAGGGGCCCCACGCTCTTCCCCAAGGCATTTAAATTAAATGCCGGGGGAGGCGCAAGGCCTCTGTAAATCTCCCTTACCTGGTCTGAGCTGCCTCTTCGGCGACGCCATGAAAACGCAGCGTCAAATGACGTCATGAGATGCCGCAAAGCTCCGAGCCGATAAGGGAAGGGGGCCGCGGGGGGGGGGGGGGGCGGGGGGGGGGGGGGGGGGGCAAGCGCAACCCTGATCTAAAACTACAGAACCGATTTAAAAAAAACAAGCAGCAGGCCAGAGCTTTAAAAGGACTTTAGAGCCTAATGTAACACACTGTTACTCTGCACGAGAAACCGGAGCACCTGCAGTTTCTCCTTTTTTGATGCCAGGAGACCACGATCTCGACCACCTGATTTGCTTGGGTAGCAAGGAAATGCCCATGGCCGGCTACATGAACAGAAGTGGCGAGTTCTCCACTTCGGTTCCATTGCGGTCGTAGCAGTGAATACAATCAGCTCTAGAAAGTAGCTTGATGTTCCCTGACTGTTATAAGAGTCCCTTGCGAAAAAGGTTAAACACTGTGGGACTGATGTTTTGTAAGTGGGAGCCCATGTGAGAGGTATGTACATGCAATAAAGTGTTTTCATCTTTACTGCACCATCATTTGTGGGGAGTTCCACACCATTTATTTGCTCACTCAGAAAACTACTGCATGATTTCTATATTAAAGTAGCAATCCCGGACACTATTTATTTACCGCTTATCTGACCTGTGGTATAACTCCAGAAGCAGATTGTTGTTCCATTGACGTCATTCAGAGAACCCGCCCTCATCGCCCCATTGCTGCTTTCCATTGCCCACTGGAGCAAAACTTTGGCCAATTTGAATGGTTATTGTCAGAAAAATTGTAAAGGGGAACAAGTCATCAGCGACTAAATTGGTATTTCCAAAAAAGGTGTAGAGCCCCCAGTTCAAATTCAGTATTAAAAAAAATACAAAGTAGAGATTGCTGCTTTAAACCAAAACACTTTGATTCTATTCTCTTTAAGGAGAAGGAGCCTTAAAACCCATGGGAGATCATGTTTTCAGGGCAGGAAGAGAAAAGTGTAGAAATGTACTAGGGAACATTACAAAATGCAGGATGTGTAGTTACACTGCAAGGGGTGAAAAGTTTCTGAAGATGCAAATGTTGCATCAGATGCTGAATCAGTCTGAAAACAAGGCTATTTCTCGAGTCCTCTTAATGGAAAGCAGTAGTTTGCCGAAAGTTTAATGGCTTATTGATTTTTGTAGCCTGCACAAGACATTTACATTTGCTTTAGCTACCAAAAATGCACTTGTTATTGATTTTAGGAAAACCTGAGGGGTAGTCTTATAAAAGGTTTGTACTGTATTACAATTTATAATCAAGATTGTGCAGGTTCTAGTTTATAACTTGTATGTTCAATGTATACTGCAAAAGGGTATAATGACAAACGAACATGGTAATATTGTGCAATAAACCACACATGCGCACACACACTTTATGCATCACAAGGGGCATGGCTGTGTAATTTGGGGGCTTCGTAGTACCATTCAGGTGCATGCTCATGTGCTTTGTGACATTTCCTGACTATCTGCTGTGTCAGCAAACAAACTGGATTAGAAAGATGGGAAGAAGAAATAAATGGTGAAGGAATTTCCAGAAAGTATTTCTCAGTGGCTAGAAACTTATTTAAAAAACAAAAAAAACACAGCTACATAATCTATTCAAAACAAATAAAAATGGGAAATTTGGCAGATATGCACATCCAGTCTTTATTCCAATTTGCCCATATAGTTAAAGTTCCTTTATAAAAAAAAGTTTGCAAAGATTATGTACAGTCATAGAAGTTCTTGGCCTATATCCGCCAGCCTTGTGTCTGTAACAGATGATGAAATCTAGTTTCTTGCAACACCAGTCTTTTCAACAAAAATGCCTTATTTCTTGCCAACTTATAACATTTTTGCACACAAGGCAATAACAGTCACAGCTAGTTACAGGTAATGTTTAAAGCACAGTGCAGCTACCCATATATGCTGAGAAAAGAGTACATGCTCAAGGCTTGAAAAATGAACTATAGTAACAGAACTCCAAAACCCTACCCGTCTGTCCGATTTAAATTTTGGAAGTCGCGAGACTTCAATCTTTGTTGCCCAGCTCGCCCTAATGCAATACAATATTGGATGTCAAGCTTCATTTCTAGTCGAACTGACTATAGTGCTTGGCAAACAGAAGGCCAAACCAGTTTTTTCCACTGCAAATGTACCAATCACAGATAGTACAGCTCAAGGCGGAACCGCTTATGACGCAGTATGAGTGTGGCTCCCGATTTAAAAACATTTCCAAGGTTTTTTTTTTTTTAGTGAAATGGCTGCCGCGCGAGGACTTACCCGGCATTTGCAGCGCCCTCCTCTCTTCCTGCTTCATCAGGCTGCGTCCACGACACAAATAATTTTAGCATACCATGCAGGAATCGAACCCATGACCTTTCATACACTAGTACCGATTCTTTACCTGCTACACCATAGGATTGGTCTGATGTCAATGACTATTATCAAACTTAACTTATACAGCACAGTACTGAAAGGCATAACTGTGTAGTAGAAGTTAAGTTTGATAAGAGAATCAATGACATCAGACCAATCCTATGGTCTAGGGCAGGGGTGAGCAAACTTGTTGCGCTGCACCCCCCCTGCATGCTGTTCTGCTTGAACGCGCCCCCCCTTACAACTTCAACGAAGCGTCAGTTAGTGTAGGGCCTCTAACCGCAGCGCCTGCCCCCCCCCCCAATAAAGTCTCGTGTCCCCCCAGTTTGCGCACCGCTGGAGTAGGGGGTAGAGAATCGGTACTAGTGTATGAAGGGTCATGGGTTAGATTCCTGCATGGTATGCTAAAAATCAGGGCTGTTCATGGCAACATATTAACATTATACGAGTTAATCCCACTGGCACCTGCTGCTTTACACAACAGATCCAATTGATCTTGAGCATCTCTAGCTTCAACAAAGATGACGGCTTTTAGTATACAGATAAAAGAGCAGCTGCAATTAAATCCTCCACATTAAAGCAGCAAAATGTGAAAAATACTATGTTTTTTGTTTTAGGTTTTAATAAAACAGTTCTATAGTATTAGATACTGTCTGCATTTTTTTTAAGCTCAATGCCATTTTTGATGTACTGATCATTTGGTTGCCATAGCAACCTTTTCAAAAGTTACATCTACTTCCTCTTTTAAAAACGTGCTCTGACACAAGATCTGCCCTTTGGCATCAAAGTATCACAAACAGATCTGAAAGCTGTAACAATAATGTGTTACACGTGGTAATATAATGTTACATATCAGCTACATCATTCAACTGACTGCAGCACAAAGCTAGAAGGCGGCCATTTTGTTGGGCACACGATCTGGATTTTTGCAGGTTTATAACAAGAGCATGTTTTTTTCTTTTCCCTCCATTTTGTACTTTAATAAACTGTGCACCTTTATATTTCATTTTATTTTTTCATGACATGCAGTATTGTTTGAAGCACAATGTTTTTATTTTATTTATAATACAATTAACAGTTCCGGAGTGTATCATTTGTCTGTTTATATCTTTTTAAATTAATTTCTGCAAATTTAAAAAAATCGTCACTAATAAATATGTATTTTAGTGATGTACCGAGTACCCGGAAATTACCCGGCACTTTTTCAGCTACCGGGAAATTACACAGACCCAGCAGCAGAGGGTTGGGACCGGCACCGGGTCTGAACCAGCGTCGGGGTAGCCGGGTAATTTTAGAATAGCTGAAAATACTTCAACACTTACTTGCAGCTGGCGACGGAAGGCGAGGAAGACCGCGGCGACATCTGTGAGCAGCAGCTGACGTCCTGGTGATGGTGGCAGCAGCATAAATCCGTGTTCAGCAAGAATACAGCACACAGCTGATGCCGGTGGGAGCTAGGGAGCCATGTGACGACCGCAAGAGCGTTCCTATTGGACAGCCGGCTCCTCTCCGGCTGTTCAATAGGAACGCTCCTGCTCCGGTCACTTGGTTTCACGGCTCTCACCAGCAGAGCTGTATGCTGTATTCCTGCTGCTCCCGCGGGCAGAACACAGATTTCTGCTGCTGCCACCAGGACATCTGCTGCTGCTCCCAAATGTTGCCGTGATCCTCCTCACCCTGCAGGTAAATGCCGCCCGGGTAACCGGGTACCCTGCCGGGCATAATGGTTCATTTTGCCCGGGTACCCGTTACCCGGTTTTCGGAAAATTTAGGACCCGGTACAACACCAACGTATATGATGCAAAGTGACACAAACGCACAACGTTTCGGAATTAAGTGGTCAGGTACAGTCTTACGGAAGGTTAATTCCAAAACGTTGCGCATCTGTCTTTGTATAAAGTCGCTGCATCATATAAATATTTATTGCTGGGCATACCTTTTCCTTTATTTTTTTTCTGAGTGCTACAGGTTATTGTTTGTATGTTATTGGTTGGGTTTACGAATGACCCTTATTACCGGTTTTAAAATCACATATACACAGTTGAGAAGGTTGAAAAAAATAAAATAATACGTGTTCATGAAGTTCAACCTATGCTAAATTTAGACGACAGACCCTTGATCCTATATTTATACTTACAATACAGTGATCCAGAGGAAGGCAAACAAAAAACTCCAGTGAAATATGCTCTAATGACATCTCTTAAGGGAAAAATAAATTCCTTCCCAACTCCAAATATTGGCAATCAGATTTCTCCCAAGATCAACATCCTTCCCTTTATTTATTTGCTATATCCCTGTATACCTTTCATTTCTAAAAAATATGTCCAGCCTTTTTTTGACGCTATCTATTGTATCTGTCATCAGTCTCCATGGGTAATGAATTCCACATTTTAACTGCGCTTACTATAAAGAACCCTTTCCTTTGTTGCTGGTGAAATCTCCTTTCCTCCAACCTTAAGGGATGACCCCGAGTCCTTTGTACTGCCCTTGGGATGAAGAGTTCTTTTGAAAGCTCCTTGTATTGACTTCAAATATATTTGTACAGTATATAGTTTATAATAGTAGTATTTGTGTCCACCGCTACACTCATTTCATAATCTAAACCCCTACCCCCCTTAAATTTGAAGCTCTAAATATAAAAAAGTGATGGCCTGTGTATGAGATCTCATCTGTTGAACAAGCAGCCAAAGATTATTACAATATTTAAAGGCATATTCCTATTCAGCCAAATATTAAGTAGTTGGTGTTAACACAATGGGAAGATAAATCCTTTAGTATCCATTTCCCCAAAACCTCATTTTATGGTCTATCCTTAAGAGACTTCTCAGTAAAAATGAATATCCACTTAGAAGCAAAGTAAATGGATGGCAGCTATACACTTTAGTGGGTAGAAAATATTGAAACCATTTTAATCTGGTTTCCTCCAAGATTAGCAGGTTAAGGATACCCCCGCTTGTTATAGAGCCAATAAAAGAGAACATAATAGGAGAAAGTAGATGTGGCAGTAAAAAGCAAACACTGGGTTACAAACGTTTCTCGGACATGTTCAAGAATACTTCTACATTTACATTTTAACGGCAATGATCTGATTGTATCCTATTAAACATATTACTTCCACCTGTCCAATTCAGTTGTATGGGACTGGGAGGGACAGAACAGTTAAGACAGGGATTCCCACACCAGTCCTCAAGACTGGCTCTCCCGCCCCTCCCCACCCCCCAACAGGTCAGGTTTTCAGGATAACCCAGTACTGCACAGGTGGCTCAAAGGCTCACTCGAAGACTGAGCCTTCTATTGAGCCACCTGTGCTGAAGCTGGGATATCCTGAAAACCTGACCTGCTGGGGGGAGTCTTGAGGACTGGAGTGGAGAACCCGCATGTTAAGCCATTTTAGTATCTTGCTCATCACTGCCACGGTGTTGCATCTCAGACAGCATTGCTTTTTGTTCTCTATTCTTCCTTACCAGCGCTCAACACAAAAAGTGGCAATTAAAAAAAAAAAGGGGGTGGTAAAACAATGAATGTGCGTTGATTAGGAAAACTTAATGTCTTAAGGTCGAGAAACTCACAAAGCACATAAAAATAATAACCATTTCTTTAAGTTGGTTACACCAGTAAATTGTTTTTTTTTTTAATAGCTACATTGGACTACGCCATTTGTTGGTCGTATGTGTAATGCTTTTAACCCGATAGATGCTGTACATTCAGTGGTACCAGACAGCCACGTGAACAATTCAGTAGCGACTGCATGACCGCAATGCGCCAACTGACGCAAAAAGAAGAGGGGTGTCCCCTTCAAGGAGCAATGTAAGTGTTCTCCCAGAAAATGAGCAAAACTGTGATGACAGTCACTGAACATTATAGGGAATATTATTTTATTGAACACTACATGACGAGGGTGTTTTGTACCCGAGTAATAGACATTAATTAATTTTTTTTGGCACAAGCAATGTTCAAGCAGATTCTGTCGATCATTCTACCATGTTTTAATGTTGTTATTTTTCTACTTATTACAGAAATTTCAAAATAAATCATTTTTAAAAAGTGCACTACAAAAAAAAAAAATGTATTGGTCTATATACAATTAAGTTCAATATTATTTGTAAAGATGTACTTCAGCTGCACGGAAGCACTGGAAAGTGCGACAAACATCCAAGGGTAAAAAAAGATTTTTTATTTTGTATTTCTTGAATTCATTATGGCATAAAAATATAATAAAAGATATCAAAGATAATGGTATTTTGTGGGCCAAACCACACCGGGTTTGAAAGAGGTGACCGTACCATTTTAACTGCAGTTGAATAAAACTCTTCAAAACTACAGAGGACCTAAGAAACATCAATGTTAGATCCAAACACCACTGTTGCTGCCAGGGTTATTTATAAGCAGCAGGAGAAAAAACAGACACCAGGTTATTCAGAGTAGGCCTCCATGACCAAGTATCTAACGGGTGGTGTCTTGCCTTTTAGTTTCAAAACTAGGTATCCCTCTAACCTTTAAATATTTTGGGAGATACTCTCGCAAGCAGCAATACCACTACTTGAAATCATTTATTTTTTCCAATCATCTGAATAGGAGTGTCCTCGAGATTTATTTTCAGCTCCTGGACTTCTGGTGAACTTTAGATTTGTATTTGCCGCTAATTTTATTCCTCTAGCAATATGGCCCCCGGGTCAGCCTAATTTATGAAGCTAATGGGAAATCGCAATGTCAACAGGGCATGACTGTCTTCCTACTGGATAATCCTGGCAACCATCTTGATGTTATTGAGTTCTCAGGCAAATACATCAACAACAACAAAAAAAAAAAAGTTACTAGCAACTGGGGGTTCTTGAGCCAAGAGAACGGTTCAGCTAATTTAAATACAAAATAAAACATCTGTGGGACTACCGCTTAAAATGAAAGAAAAAATATATAAAATGACTCCTCCCCCACAATGTAACTTTTGTTATCCAGTATCACAGAGCGACTTTGAACAGTGCTACGTCATATAGCAGTCAAGGGCTTAAAGTAGTCTTTAGGTATGTATTTTCCCAACCTTTTCAAACAAACCAACATTTTAAGGAAATCTCAATTTACTTTAATTGATGGAATGAATATCACCAAAAAAACAAAAAACCTTTTAAGAACAAGAGATAAAAAACAAGTACTTCAAGCTTGTATAAAGAATTACATCTGAACAAAGAATGTGAACTTCCCTAAGGTAGTAATTTAAATTGTCTGAAAATGTTTAATGACAAAGTGTTTCCTTCCAAAGTACTTCGGAAAATTACTGAAACGTTAAGCAATGACACGCGGTTACTAAACTCGTTTCATCAGGTTCTGAACTTTAAATAGCTAAAAAAGGGGCAGATATGTTTTATTCAACACAGAGCTAGGATCAGACGACAGTTGAAGACAACGCAAACCACCACTGGCAGTTAGTGGGGACTAAGACTTAAGATAGGGACTCCCTCTCAAATCAGGCCCCATCCCATATAGGAAGTCATCAATACATTACCTTCTCTTGAAGCAGATACATTAACTGCGTGACACTCCACTACACTACAGAAATGAAAACCTGTTCCTAGTGAGCTCTTGTGGAAACTGCTTAACCAGTGTTGTACAGTATTTCATATTGCGCCGCATCAGCACTAAATAAAATGTGAATATACGTTCTTAATCGAGATTCTTCCACAACACTACTGCTTTTCCCTAATGTGCACTTCCCATTCCTCTCTGCAGAGAAATAATTGACTTTCCAATATGTATCTTACAATTCCTATGCATAGTCATCTGTAACAAAATAACGTGCATAGCAGGTATATAAACTTGAAATAGAACGTTAATTATGTGTTTAAGAATCCTGCAAAGATTCTTACTGACTTGGCATAATTCTGCTTCTGGTCACCAGAACTTCAGCTTCTACTCCCCAGGTATTTAACTTGTTTATCAGACAAAATCAGCTCCACATTAATTCTATGTCATAGCCCACACCAATTAGACATGTCCCTTAACCAGATCAATAGGACAAACTTGAGAGTCCTCCATTGGAGGTTAAAGAGGTAATTTTCGCTCTCCCTGGAAACCTATAGGAGTTTTTAACTAGGTCAGTATCTTGCCCCCCGAGTGTGTGTGTGTGTGTGTATCCATGCTGTGTTATCAGGCTATTAAATATGATTATAATAAATGGAGTATCCAACTACTTTTAAATTCGCACAATCAAGTACCATAACTCTTCAGTGTGACACATTTTACACTAGCAAGTAAATTATCAGACAAGAAGGTAGAACTACAGTGAGCAAAAACCATGTAGAGAACAATCTCAGGTAGTCATTTTCACTATTAGGCCTTGAAATCTCACTGTTAATCAGAGCTTTAAAAATATTATAAAATTAGAAATGAGCCACTAACAAATGGGAAGATGTTACATGGGTGAGAAAAAGACAAACTGCTAATAGGGACTGCATCTTTAGTATTTTAACAGTTTTTATTTTTTTTATTTAAAAAGGCACTGATTTTAGAGGTTTAGAATACCAAGAGACTAAATGATGATTGATTGTATAAGACAGAGAGGGCCCAGCTGATCTGTCCTCAATTTTTATGTTTGCATGTGTAGCCTAGTCCTCCGCCTACTATCTTTCTTTTGGGCGCTAACAGCATAAGTCCTGTTAAGAACAGGCTCTGTGAGGGATAAGCTCTTTCATAAGGCCGAGCTTGTTATTGCAGCCTGGATGCACTGTTGCTGTATCCAGGGGCGGGCCTAGCAACAATCTGAGAGTGTCATCCTTGGGAGGATACTGGCTGGGTCACATGCACAAAACGTGATGCCTGTCAGTATCAGACCTGCCCTGTTATGGGGCAGGGTTACAAGCCACTCCCTTGGGGTACATATCTGACACTCTCCCAGAAGGAAGAGCTCTCTCCCCTCCCCCTGTGAAGTGGGAATATGTCTTACCCCATATACCATCAGAGGTAAGTTAGCTGGGATGGGGCCTACCGGGCCTTCACTAAAGGGAGTGTTGCTCCAGGAGTTATGACTGCTGTGAATATGATTCTGCATCAATAATGACTCAGTTGGATTATATCTTATGGCTGCTTTACTGAGACATTATCTGAGTGCCAGTGGGGACCATTCTGGCTGCACCGGAATCCTCACTGGCTGGAGGCGCTGCATCATGAAAGATCAGTACTGAAAACCTGTCCTGATGTCTCCCCATACCACCGCAGAGTTTCTCATGGCCATCCTGCTCCACCTCACAGGTACGTACCGCACCAGAACACGCGGTAACCGCATGATCTCACCCAGGGTGGGGAAACAGGTGCTACACATGTTTAAATGCAGCTGCCTAATCTGCACTGTATCTTATAAATTGAACCAATGCCAAGTGACACGGATGCTTTGAAAAGGCACTTCCACCCCTCCTCCCCCAGAGGGGTAAAAAAAAAAAATAGCTATTGTGTGAGGAGACACTGGAGACCAGCATAGACAGAACATGAAGATTTGAACATAAATTGCTTCTTTATTAAAAATGGATAAAAGACATCACTGAAGGCCTGCAGCACAGCTGCCAATAATTATCACAGAAAATCATTACGGGTCAGAAATAACAAGCTTGGAAGTGGAAACAAGCGTGGATACATGGTTCTTATACAGTGATGATACATTTGGTCAGATGCTAAGACCGGCCCATGACACATGAAATATGAACTTCCGCTCAAATGTGGTCTAAGATTTTTATTCAACATAAGGAGGTCCTCTGTAGCTCTGATGTCACGAGTCGAGGTGACCGATTTTACAGACAAATACAGCAAGGCATACATTCTGTCTCCTTGATTGTAGCACAACGGCAAACGTTGTAACCTGCCTTGCATTCAGAATATAATCTTAGAAATAAACAAAGATCATTATCACTAATCGTCATACTCCTAGAACTGGGAATAATTTTGCCCAATTTAGTTTGAAAGGGGTACATGCCAATATAGACCTGCTGCCGATTATGGGAGCCTCAGAGTAACCCTCAGAGCACCATAGCCAGAGTGTGTGTCATTGCTACTATTATAGCATGTTCTAGCATCATTGTTATTGCAATAATATATTATACAGCCATATATCATACGATGGACATTTTCTCCAAAAGGAACGGTGGTAAAGAGAACTTTTTTTGCAAACAGGTTCAATCTTGGTGACCCGATACCTTTCCATCTGTTTTTTTTTTTTGGAACTTACGACGTTCAGCGACGGGAGAAGAACATTAACACCGTCATTGGGTGGAGGAAACAAGATTAACATCAAATCTTTAAAGTATCCTTAATTTAAATGGAAACTTAAAAAAAAAAAAGGATTTAAAATTCTTAGACAGAAGTTACGATTTAAACTATTCAACCCATCAATCCCATATGTTCACGCTGGTGCTAAAATAGAGAAGGTGCAAGACCTCCAAACCTTTTACTTATTTTTCATAAACATGTATTCACCATTCTGCACAATGTGCTGCTCGTTTTAACCCTAAAGGCCTAAACGTTAAATGATAATGACCGTTAAGCCACATGCAGCACCGGGATATCAAGGAATATAAAAAGCTTCCGAGAAGCACCGTGTAAGACATCAAACTACTGGCTGCAGTGGAAAAGAAAAAGAACTTCGGCGGTCACTGCAAACGAAGGAGCTCAGCCATGGATAAATTAAAATCAATATTTAATCAAAACTTGGTGCTGGACATTACAGGGATTCACCTTCTCTAACGCGTTTCATTCCGTTAGGAACTTTATCAAAGAGTAAGTTCCACGGAATGAAACGCGTTAGAGAAGTGAATCCCTGAATGTCCAGCACAAGTTTTGATTAATATTGATTTTAATTTATCCATGGCTGAGCTCCTTCGTTTGCAGTGACCGCCAAAGTTCTTTTTCTTTTCTACATCCATATCTCAACGGCCGGAGCACGCCATTGATCCCCTGCACAACAGAGCAGACGTCACGACATCCCCTCCCCTTGCAATCGCGGGGATAGCTGGTGGTCGTGCTGCGTCTTGCCTGATCCTTCCAGACCTACAAGGTTGGCGCCGGCGATGACGTCATACGGAGGCGCCACACACGCGGAATAGAGCCGGATTACCACGGAGTCAGCAGTGAAGATACCAGGCGGGTGAAGGACAGCAGGCATCGGTTGGCGTATGTGAGTACAGGAGAGGAGTTCTTATCCAGCTTCTCATCCTGACTCCTTGCGAATCCCTGCACAACGGGCCCCTCCCCCTAGGTTCATAAGTCTGCATATTGTTGCTCCATACTTTTACTGATTGCTTTATATATTGATTGCAGTGGGATCTTCTTTTTTCTATTTGCTTTTTCCAACCAAGCTACAAAGTACTTCCAACTACTGAGACCCATATCATACATATACACTTTGTAGAGCACCGAACATTATGGGGTTCATTCCCCTTATTCTATAGTACTGGCTGCAGTGGTTGCCGTGTGGTGGGGTTTATCAAGTGAAAATAAGCCCCAGAGTTTGCCATGTGAACTACTGCAGACTTTAGGCCCGATTAATTACCGCTTACTTTTTTTCTGTTTTATTTTGAAGCACGGGGTTTCAGGAGCTGAACCGCATTGATTTCAGCTTCGGGGACCAGTGATGTAACTTTACCTTAAGGGGCCACTGGGCGACGTCATGACCACGTCGGTGATGTTGCCATGTGACGTGTTGCATGACGCAGCTTCACATGACACAGCAACGTTATGGAGGGCTTGTGTGTTACAGAGGCCCTGCTCCCTTCACAGCAATCAGTTTAATTGCTTTGGGGAAGAGCGCAGGACGAATTTAACCGTTTGTAGAGGGAGGGGGGTCATCAAGAGTCCAAAAGGAGGGCCCTGCCACAGGGACCCTTTGCTTTTTGATACACTTAAATTTGAAAAGGCTGCCAGTAGCAGCTACGACTGGGCACCAAAAATGTCTGTTGAAAGATCCCGCCGGCCAAAAGAAAGCTGCCGCATCCTCCATTGCGGATTCCCATTGGCCCGCATGATGCAGGCCATTTAAAATTGCAATACATACGGGTCGCACCTTCAGATGTAAGGATCTCAGGAAGCAGGGGGTCCCCGGAGCTGAAATTAACAGTTCAACTCTGGAGACCCCCTGCTTCCCACCTGGGGGGTTAACACAAAGCTCCTTTAACCCTTAGGGTGCCCAAAGACGTAATCACTACATCATGGGGTCTGACACTCCAGGGATCCCATGATGTAGCAGCAACGTCATGCCCAAGGAAAGCTCATCTTAAGCTTAGATTGTGTCTGAAGTGATCAGAAGTGAAGGGAAACAGGACAACTGTAGTTTCCGGGCTAAGGGCTGCTAGATTCACATGACCACGCTGTGCCAGAGGTGCCTTTGTACTCTGGTGCCACGGCTTCTCAAGGGGTTAAAAAAAATAGATGTTTAAAAAATAGGAAAAACACAGCGTTTGAAGCAGGGGAACCTGATTCAATTCCCGGTGTCAGATCCTTGTGACCTTGGGCAAGTCACTTTATCTCCCTGTGCCTCAGGCACCAAAATCATAGATTGTAAGCTCCACGGGGCAGGGACTTGTGCCTACAAAATGTCTTTGTAAATCACTACGTAAAACTAGCAGCGCTATACAAGAACTATATATACACAGATACAAATCAGAAACAGTGCACACAAACAAAACAAAAAACGGAAGAAAAAAAAATGGGTAAAAGGGAGGATGCATACAGTCCAAAAACATACAGGAAAAGGGAAAGGCACTCTTATACGCAAAGTCTCAAGACACAGGTCCCACTGAGTCAATAAACAAGTGAAGGGTTAAAAACAAAAAAATGGGTAAAGCAACAGGTGTAAGGAGCAATTCTTAACTTTTGTGAAGATTAAATTAATTGTTGGCAAAACAGAATCTTAAAATTTTAAGAAGCACTATATACAGGACCAGGCTGAGAATGCTCATGAACTAGAAATGCTATTTTAAGTTGCATGTGATTGGCATATTTGTCTTTCAACAAATTTCACAAATTCATGTCTCTACATTCTGTCGAGGATAAATACGAGTCTAAAACAACAATATTTACAAGAGTTCAGACACATCAAACTGTTATATAAACAGTGACATTAGTAAGAACAAAATAGAACATAAAGCCTATTACAGCAATGTGTAAAATAATCTATTTAATAAGTTTGAGATTTTTTTCTGGCAGGTTTATTTGAGATTGAGAAATCTTATTTTTATTTGAGCAACTGATGATAAATGAAAATACGGCGGCCATTTAACTTCACACACTTATTTATTTTTAACTTCCCATTACTTTTGCAGGATGAAGAAAAAGCTCCTTGAGCTTATCCACTATTTTCAGCTGAAGGAACGGAGATACATGCAGGTACATTTAGCAAGTTTAAATAAATCTCCCTCCAGGGGAAACAAAATGGCTGCCAAATGTAATGCCAATATGAAGTCGGAACATTGCAGCTGCCCACTAGCTGGCTATTTAAACTCCCTTTAAAAACCAGAAAGGCCAGTAACTTCACTGAAATGTGTCCCAGGAACTGGGAAATCCCAGAGCTGAAACCCAACCGGACTCTCAGTACAGAATAGTAAACCTGTGTGAAAGTTACAAGTAGCCGATTAAGATGAAAACGAAAAAACAAAAGTAATTTGTGAAGGGGGGGAGAAAAAAAAAAAAAACACACACACACACACACACACGTTATACGGTAGGGAACCTGCCTGTTACGGGCATTAAGAGAACTGTTCCAATCGACTGTTTTATGGTAATCTTTAGTAAGAATTGGCACTTTAACTACATATTAAAAAAAAAAAAAGTTCCAGGAAGGAAATACTTTAATATCGCCAATACCCAAATAAAAATCCTTACTGTAAATATATGCCAAGAAATGGATTAAACACTGCTCACCGTTTCAAATTATTTAAATATCATCCAGGAATCTAGTCCATAATACGTGTTTTAAAAAGGGGTTATTCCATATATGGGCATCTTCGCAGAAATCCATATTAAAGATTAGGGGTATGATTGAGCAAATTTCCCCATTCTTTAAAATAAAAATACTGCAGGATCCGTCTCTAGTTTTCTATGTTTCAGTGTAACCTAACAACCCATTTTCTTCTATATCATTACCACGATTAAGCACCTCCATTCCTCTGCCTGCTTGATCACGATCTCTACTTTACTCCAGTTGTTTAGAAGGCGTTGAGTCTTCTCTAGTTTAAAATATTTGCATAACTTGTTATAAGAATAATTTAATGTGGTCACTGTGACTGGGTGAGATGATAGATGTTCTTTTAATTTTACTGTGATTGTGAATTAAATCTGTCACGTAAACAGCACAACCCGTATTGCATCACAGCCACACTGTCTTGTATTGCAAAGTGCCTCTTCAATTACATAGTTACATATTAGATGAGGTTGAAAAAAAAAAAAAAGACATACGTCCATCAAGTTCAACCTATGCTAAATTTAGACAACAGATACTTAATCCTATGTCTATAGTTACTTATTGATCCAGAGGAAGGCAAACAAAAAACCACAGTGTCATATCATCCAATGATATCTCATAAGGGGAAAAATAAATTCCTTCCTGACTCCAAGAATTGGCAATCTGATTATTCTCTGTATCAACATTCTTCCCACGTTTACTTATTTGGTATATCCCTGTATACATTTCTAAAAAAAGATGTCCAACCTTTCTTTGAACAACTCTATTGTATATGCCATCCCAGTCTCTATAGGTAATGAATTCCTCAATTTAACTGTCCTTACTGTAAAGAACCCTTTCCTTTGTTGCTGGTGAAATCTCCTTTCCCCTAAGCTTAAGGGATGCCCCTGAGTCCTTTGTACTTCCCATGGGATGAATAGTTCTTTTGAAAGCTCCCTGTACTGTCCCCAAATATATTTGTATATAGTTATCATATCCCCTCTTGGATGCCTCTTAACGTAAATAAATCTAATTTAGCGAGCCTCTCCCCATAATTTAGATTGCCCATCCCCTTTATTAATTTGGTGGCTCTTCTCTGCACACCATGTCTTTTGTAAGGAGTGGTGCCCAAAATTGTACGCCATATTGAAGGTGTGGTCTTACTAATGCTTTGTAAAGGGGCATAATTATGCTTACTTCCCTTCCATCCATTCTCGTTTAATGCAATTCTCGTTTAATGCAAGATAAGATCTTGTTTGCCTTTGCAGCTACTGCATGACATTGGGCACTATTATTGCTAAGCCTGCTAATTACAAGCACTCCTAAATCCTTCTCCATCAAGGACTCCCCCAATTTATCCCCATTTAATTTGTAACTCGACTGTTTATTCTTGCTTCCCAAATGCATAACCTTACATTTATCTGTATTAAACTTCACCTGCCATTTAGATTTGTGTTTGGTGAAGGCGCTACTGCGCATGACAGAATTGCTCAAGGTCCCGGATAATACAAAAAACTTTATTGGCACAGAATCATAATGGGGCTACACCCCGATCTCCTCCTCTACGCGTTTCACCCTTAGGAATAGGGCTTCGTCTTGGAATCACCTGCCATTTACCTGCCCACGTTTCCAGTCTCTCCAAGTCCTTCTGGAGAGAAATTACATCCAGCTCTGATTCTACTACCTTACACAATTTAATATCATCAGCAAAGATGGAGACTTTGCTCTCGATGCCAACCTCAAGGTCATTAATAAACAAGTTAAAAAGCAGGGGTCCCAGTACCGATCCCTGAGGTACTCCACTCACGACCTTAGCCCAACCAGAAAAAGTTCAATTTATGACAACCCTCTGTTGTCTATCCTTCAACCAGTTTTCAATCCAGGTGCATATATTTTTACGGAGTCCAATTTGCTTTATTTTGTACATCAACCGCTTGTGTGGAACCGTATCAAAAGCAAAATCTAAGTAGTTCACATCAACCACATTACCCTAGTCTAAATGCCTACTTACCTTCTCAAAGAAACAAATGTTAGTTTAGCATGATCTATTCGTCATAAATCCATGCAGACTATTACTAATAATTTTGTTTTCCATTAGGTATTCCTGAATATTATCCCGTATTAAATTTTCAAGTAGTTTCCCAACTATTGAAGTCAGGCTTACAGGTCTGTCATTCCCCAGTTGTGATCTAGCTCCCTTTTAAAATATAGGCACCACATTTGCTTTACGCCAATGTTGTGGTACTGTGCCTGTGGAAATGGAGTCCTTGAATATTAAATGTAATGGTTTGGCTATTACTGAAATTAACTCCTTGAGAACTATGCCATTGAAGCCAGGTGCGTTTACTTTAATTTTTTCAAGCCATCTATGAACTTCTTCCTCAGTTAACCAATTGTTCATTAATATGGAGGTTGTGGCTTCCTCCAGCGGCACTACAATTGAAATGTAGTCTTCCCTGATGTCATGATAATGTCCTGAGGAAATACGCATTTTTTAATCCCTCTGGTGCTTGAGGGGTTACTGAGCTACACTTCTTGTAACAAAATGCCGAGTTTGGAATCGGTCAGGACTGTTTCTTTGAGCTCTGAACTTCAAAGGAACTTACTTGGGGCAGGGGGTCCATGTGGATGGCCCACTCAAGGTGTCAATTGTTTTAATCAAGGGATAGCAGCTTCAAAGTATTCTGTAGAAGGGGTGGGCTCCGGCCGGGGCCTGGAGAAAAAAATGTATTTAAGCCTGGGCCAGGTTGTTAAACGTCAGGTGTCCACAGAGGAGTATTTGAGACCAGATACAGAATATTTAATTGTTTCTTACCAGCGACTTCTCTGGGGAAAATTCTGTCATTTGGTAAAGTATAGATTTTCTTTTCTGGTTATTTTATTTTAAGAAGCTGTTCTGCCTTATATTGTAATTGTATGTTTAGTTTGTAATACCTTTTCTGTAATCCAAGCACTGTATTTTTATATATATATTAAAACATTTAATAAGTAATGCTTTGGGCTCTGAAGGAACTGGTGCACGCTATGAAGAAAATAATTTACTAATTTGGGCACATGTTGCTACAACTGATTTTGGTATGTTAAAGTGCATAGTTTTTCCTATCATAAAGAGGGACCTGAGGCCCTGGCGGATGTTTTAGATCTTTTATCATATTTGCATAAAGAATACCTATCAAGAGCATAGGTGATGAAAGAGGTGGCCCCTACTATAGCACTCCCAATGGTTGTAATGATGATATTAAAAATAATGCATTATTTTTAATATCATAATATTAGGGGCCACCTCTTTCAACACCTATGCTCTTGATAGGTATTCTTTGTTCATATGTAATTAGCTCTAGCACCCCAATCAGTCACAGACAGTAGCGAGAGTGTGTTTTTTCCTTTCCCCATTTTCCTCCTTGCGTATAATATTTGCATAACCTCAGGTGGTGGCAGTAGATACTTATGATGTGCAATTGAGTAGGGGTTAATATTAACTCGCAGGTTCCTTGCAGAGGAGAACGGGGGGTTGACTAGAGTAGCCATGTGTATTAACCCTGGTTGCATGTCTAAGTCACGTGCTCACTTGTGTGCGGTTCCTGGCGTTTTTATATTGGGACGGCTTGAGGAGAGATACAACTCATTTGAGGGACCTTTGCGATGGTGAAGAGTGGGGCAGCTTGTGGGTTGTGTATTGATCCTTGATCTTGTAGAGGAGATAGTCAGTTTGACGGACCTTTGGAGGTGAAGAGTGGGTACGCTTGTGAGCGTCAGTATTAACCTTTGTCCCGTACACAGGTCGCATGCTAGCAGGGGGTGAACATGACATCTGGTAAACACAGAGGCAAAGAATTTGTTTAATACCTCTGCTTTTTCCTTATCTCCAATAATCTGCCTGCCCATCTCACACTGAAAGGGTCCTATATTTTCTTTTCTAATTTTTGTGTTATTACGGTATTTAAAGAACTTTTTAGGGTTGACCTTACTTTCTATTGCAATCCTTTTTTCATTATCCATTTTTGCCAATTTGATTGCCCTTTTGCAATTTTTGTGACATTCCTTATAATTCTGATACGATGTCTCCGTCCCTTCTGACTTAAAGAATCTAAACGCCTTCCTCTTCTTGTCCATTTCCTCCCCTCCCTGTTTTTTTAGCCACATTAGTTTTGAGTTATTTCTTTTATACTTATTACCCAAGGGTATACACTGATGATGTTTTAAAGACTGCCCATTTATCTGTTACATTTTTCCCCTGCAAACGCATCATCCCACTGTATTACTTGTAGATTAGTCCTCAGTTTATTCAAATCTGCCTTTACCCAAGTAATTTGTTTTTTGATCATTTATTTCAAATGAGACCATGTTATGATCACTGTTACACAAATGTCCCAGGACTTTAATATTTGCTATTACTTCAATAATTTGGGTCATATAATTGTGTTTAACCACCCCCAAAAACCTGTTTCCTTTTGTTGTAATACTAATCTCATTGCCCCAGTCTATGTCTGGATAAGTAAAACCACCCATTATGCAGACATGACCTAGTTTTGATACCTTCTCCATTTGCAAAAGTATTTTAGCTTCCCCAATCTCACTGATATTTGGTGGTTTATTGCATATCCCTACAAACATTTTCTTTATACTTTTACCTCCAATGCTACATTTTCATCATACCCTTCATAAACATCTTCCCTTATAATAGGTTTTAGATCCGGTTTAACATATAAACATATTCCTCCTCCTCTTCTCTTTGCTCGATCCTTCCGAAAAAGGGAATAACCTATCTGTGCATGAAATGTCTGTGAATTCACTGTATAACCCAGTTCTTTTAATGTAACCATGGTTTAATTTTTTATTTTTTTTTTATTTTATTATAACTCTGTGCCCTGGACATACTTGAAAACGAGAGGTAACTCTCAATGTATTACTTCCTGGTAAAACATTTTTATCAATAAATAAATAAATTGAGTGGGTTTTCTGTTCTGCGCTTCCTTTACCATACAAGGTGTTTAATACGGCAGACAAAAGCTATATGAAACATCCATGTTTAAAATGGAAAGGAGGCTAAAGAGTGGCAGTCAATGTACTCATTTGCATGTCATTATCCCGAAACCTCGCCTTAACCCCTGTACGACCTCTGACAGTTGGTGAAGCCGGTTTTGGTGACCTGTAAAAGTCTTTTGTTGTGGTGCCGAGTAGTTTTAAGAGATGTTGCACCTATTTCACTGTATTTACGACTTGGATGTCTATAGAGCTCTTACACAGTCCTAACAAAGCCTCACCATGTCCAAACTCGTATGGGTGTTAAATATATCTTCTTTCTGGCAATGTAAAAATGGGCAGAACGCAGGTTCACAATACAGAATGTATCTGTGACGATGGCTTCTACCCTTCAGCTGGGATGGCATTAATTGGGCCAAAGTCTCTATTCCAGGGGTGGGAAACTCCAGTCCTCAAGCGCCACCAACTGGTCAGGTTTTCAGGATATCCCTGCTTCGGCACAGATGGCTCAATCAGTGGCTCAGCCACCTGTGCTGAAGCAGGGATATCCTGAAAACCTGACCCGCTGGTGGCCCTCGTGGACTGGAGTCGCCCATCCCTGTTTTATTCATGTTCTGTTCCTACTTTAAAGGAGTTTGCGATTGGGGAGCACTAAATATGCCTTTGACATGCCCATCCACAACCACGATACATATAAAAAGAACTCTGAAACAGAAAGCCAAGTACAGTACGTGCTTCAAGTACGTGCACTTTAACCTTTCCTCTGAAAAGATGTTCCAGTAACTAGTGCATGAGTAGTATCTGAATTTCAGCCCTGTGACTAAGTCTCCTTTTGCCGAGTGAAAATCAACTGGCTGCTTCTGCTTCCTCTTGCTCAGGACTAGCTGCTAGCTGTTTCGTGCCAATAATAGCCAAGAGCCTGCACAGCTGTGGGTCTGTCGCCATTTTCCTGTCATACACACCTGTTTGGCCTTATGCTTTTGGCTGGATGGTTTGAGTCACAGCTGCAAAGTGAGCTTTGAAGGGTACAGCTCATGAGTGGGATCAACATGATACCCTGGCAGAATCTTGTACTATTTGCTTTAAATCATACGAAACATGAAACAAACTCCTAACACGGAACTGTGCATAAGAAATCGAAAAGCTTTAACTTCAGTCATGTTTGCTGCAGATGGCGCGTTTGAACCTCAGTTCTGGGGAAGATGTAGCTTTCTAGTTATAAATAAAGTCGCCTGTCATGTGATATACGATCAATTTGGGTATTTTGAGACTCATTATGACTGGTACAGCCTTGTACCATCGATATACAGAGACATTAAATGACATGGCGGCCTGCTTTCGTGTTCAAAAGTAGAGATGGTCGAGCTGATTTGTACCAAAATTCATTTTGCATTTATTTATTTTTTTGGGAAATCAAATGTTATCAATCCATTTAACGTACATTTCATAACATCACATATTTTGGGGTAACAATAATACAGCTCAACCCTGTATAACGCTGTGCTTGGACTTATAACGCTGTGCTTGGGGTCCAAAGAATCAGATCGCGTTATAAGCGGATCGCATTAGAAATAATGTACAATTGTATGCATTGTACAATAAAGTATTTAAGATACGAATAATCGTGTTGTAAAGTATTCATTAATAAGAAAATTGGGAGCCACGCTTGCATCGCGCTATAAGCGGATTCGCGTTGTAACGGATCGCGTTATAACGGGGTAGAGCTGTATAAGGGGTACCATAGTTTTGCACTTACATTTTTTACACAGTCCTGTCTCAAGTTTGTTAGTCAGAGCTACAATGTAAATACTTTTCGTGTCTTTTCATTTTGCATTTTTTAACCCCGATCTTAAAAAAAAACAAAAAAAAAATAGAATCTTAAATTTCTAGTGAAATTGTCCAATTTTGCCAGATAATCTATTTTTGAAGATTTGTAGCCCTTTTTTTTTTTTAAACAGCGACATTGCTTGTGTGGCATATGACAGCTTTTTTCTACAAATAAATTTCACTATTTTTAGAACTTTTTAGAAAAAAAAATATGTTGTTTTTTTTTCTAAAAACTTCAGTAATTTTGCAAACGTTGGTTTTTTTAAAGGTTATCTAAACTTCTCTAGTATGTTACCCTAGCAATTATGATAGACAAGAACATGGTCTAATGGTAAGTAACAACCAATTTTATTTTTCCATCATAAATTATTTGTGTTATGCACAAGTTTAGTACAAATTTTCTCTGCAGAAACCTTTACAGGAAAAAAAAAAGATTGAAAATATATCTCTTTTAGATGTGATACAAGTGAAGATACTTCTGTCTGAAAATAAGGCCTCGGCCATGTTAGTTGCTTGCTGGCGGAAGCGCGCTGAGGCGCGCTCCCGCTCAATATGAGAGAGAGAGAGAGAGAGAGAGAGAGAGAGAGAGAGAGAGAGAGAGAGAGAGAAATAACCCTCTAAATTAACTTTCATCCCACTTTGTTTCAGTAAAATGCCTATGATATACTGCTCCCTTGCAGCTATTAATTCAAGTTCCCCCATTTTATCTGCCAGGCTTCTTGCATTAGCAAGCATGCATTTAAGGTGTTTTTCAGCCTGTACTATTATCTTATCTGCTCCTTCCTTTCTGTGCCAACTTGGTTTAGTCTTTAGAAGTTTTCTAGTATTATCTGTATTTACTAGGAATGTTTCGCTGCTTGTCAAACTAGCACTTGCCCCCATTCTACCTCCCTAACCCCTTGTTTCCTCATCTATTCTATTTAGTTCGTTATCTGTTTCATTCCCCTCCCCCCTCCATCCTATTTTAAAATCTCATCTAACCTCTTAAACATTCTCCCCTCTAGCACAGAAGGTCCCTCTTCATTGAGGTGCAATCCGTCCCTAGAATATAGATGGCACCTCTCAGAAAGGAGTGCGAGTGCTCTAAAAAATCCCAAACACTCCTTCCTACACCAATAAGGGTGACCATACACTTCCCAGGGAAAAACTGGGACATATGTTGCGCATGCTCGAAAGGTGAGCAGACCGCGCATGTGTGATTGGAGCTTGCCGGTCGGCGAGCGCAGACTGCACATGTGCATTGGGCGCTTGTCAGCCACTAGTGATGTACTGGGTACACAGTAATTACCTGGCCATATTTTACCTACCCGGAAATTACCCGGACCAGGCCCAGGCCGGTGGAACCGGTGCCGGGTACTTCAGCAGAAGAGGACAGCAGCTTCCGGCAGAAGGAGAGAAGGACGACGCCAGCCGGCAGAGGACGACTGCGGGCGGTGGAGGGAGAGAAGGACAACCGCTTCCAGAGGACAGCAGCCGTCGGCAGAGAGAGGAGGATGGCAGCCTGCAGAGGACAGCAGCGGTGGTAGTGGGAGAGAAGGAGGACGTCAGCGGCTGAGGGAGAGGACGGCAGCCAGTGGTGGTGGGAGAAGAGAACCATGTGAGCGGAGCAGGAGCATCAGGAGGAGAGCTGGGGAGGAACTGCGCTGTAGCAGCGGCAGACACCAGAAGTCAGAAGACTCCCGAGTTGGACTGCTGGGGCGCGCTCCTCACCATCCGTCATCCTGTGCCGCTTGCATGGTCCTCTTCTCCAACCACCACCGGCTACCATCCTCCTCTCCCTGCCCCACCAGCTGGTGTCCTCTGGAGGCCGCCAACCCCCTCTCCCTCCACTGCCCAGTCGCTCTCTGCAGGATGATGCCCCTCTCTCCCTCTGCCCCCAAACCTACCTGGATGGGTAATGTTTATTTTTTTCCCCCGACTATCCGGTGTTACGGCCTTGGTTTATCACTACCAGGCACCAATTGCGCATATGCAACCAGCAAGCTCACAAAAAAACAGGACATTTACAGACATTTCAGAATACCGGGACACAAAAATAGGGACCGTCCCGGCTAAAATCGGGACATCAGGTCACCCTCTCTTCAATGTTACATGTCTTAAAATCTCTGAACAGTTCAAAACTATGAGGCCAGCTTGAGGGTGCAAACGTCAAGCCTTTATTCAATAGGGAAATGTCATTTGGCTTGAGAATATCTAGATAAAAGGAGTTTTTTGGGTTCTCCACCATTTCTTTATTACCCTCTCTGGTCTTTCTTGTTCTTAGCGGTATTCTGCTCTCTTCCTGTATATGTATTTTCTCCATTGGTCCCAGTAACTTCTTGTTCCTCAGACCCATTTCATTCTTTTTTTTTTTTTTTTAACTGTATTTTGAATATTTTCATAAATTATAAAAGATAAATGTGGAAGGATACAATAAAAATAGGGATGAGGTAAGGGAGGATGAGGGGGTCATCGTACAATTCATGTATATTTCTATTTGATCATAAATTTACAATTTAGATAAAATACATGTACAGGCAGTCCTCGTTTTACAACGAATGGCTTATCCAACGCTATGCAATGCATACCTATATTCATTTTTTCAGCGCCCAAACGGCTTATCCAACGCTCTTATGATGCTTTGCAACGTTGTTTATGTGTATATAATATATATTATATTATATTATACTATATAATATATTATATTATGTTATATTATATATATAATACAGTATTTACACTATATAATTTGTGTGTGTGCTGCATATCTTATTGCCTGCGTAAAATATTTGGTGTATTTTAGTGTTAAAAATGCCTTCAGGAACGGAACCTTTCATTTAAACAGTGTTCCTATGGGAAAACGTGTTTCGCTTTAAGACGTTTCGCTATCCAACGCCATTTTGAGTAACGCATTGTCGGATAACCGAGGACTGCCTGTACATATTTACATGATCAAATGCTGATCTATTGTAAAGATTCCATGGGGAACCAAATTTCCCAGAATCAAAAGATCCATTAATCAGACTTGAGACGTTCCAGAAGATTAACCATTTATATATTTTTGTAAGATCCTATAGTCATTGGTGAAGAATCTTCCCTTTTCCAGAAGTTCGCTATAGTGCATCTGGTGGACGAAATGGTGCGAAGTCAATATTTGGAAACGTTAAGGTATGTTTATTTTAATTTTTTTTTTAAATTCTAATGTTGTAAACTGATCTTTTGAAATAGTTTGACGTGTTAGTTCTTCGATAAAATCAAAGATCTGGGACCAAGTTTGAGACATTTTGGGACAAGACCACCAGATACGCAACATTGTAGCAGCTTCACCACATCCTCAAACATCTATAAGAATATTGTGCATATATGTAATCCATCTGGTTGGATTTTATAGCCTCTGACCCATTTGTTAAATAAAAAATAAAAAAGTAGTAGAATGTGTATGTTTTACCAATAGCTCCTTCAGATGTAACCCCCAAGGCTGTGATGTGTTCTCTATGTTTGGAATTAATGTGCGTTTGCTTTGTGAACAGTATTGGCCCTCTATACCGAGGGGGATTAATCCGATACTATAGTTCCCATTGATATATTTACCCCTATGTGTATTGGTATACAGATCTGCAACATTTCATTTGTCTAATGGTCTTATCCATGGTCCAGTATGACTAGTGTGTAGATTTAATATCCATTTCATTTCATCTAGAATTATGGAACTTCTGTTTTAATTTTCTTTATTTCTTTAGTTTTGACCAATTCCTACTTGATTACTTATTTTTAAAACCTTTCCATTAGTTTTTTTAAATCTTTATTAGTTTTTGAATAACACGAAACAATATAAATACAATAATTCAGGAAAAAGCAAGCAAGCAAACAAACTTAACTACTATAACCCCACACACCATTCTACTTTAAGCCTGAATCTATTTTTCTACATTATGCATCATTGTTGATTGCTTCTAATTGCATTTGGATAGTTTCTGTTCTTTAATTACATGTAACAGTCTAATATTTAATTCACATAAATGAACACGTAGAGTGCATTTTCACAATCACGTAAACTCGTCTATGGCAAAAGAGGGCTTTTTTATAAATTCTCAAAAAACCTCCTGGGATACGTTTCTGTTCAATGTAGTTGTCGAAGGTAATCAGGTAGCGATTTTTCGAGGTCATGTCAATCTAGATCATGCTTAGCCATGTCTACACCTTTATGAGATCCATAGTTCTGCTTCTAATCATCCACGATTCAATTATAATAATTAAACAAAGCATACATGGTAAACATTCCGAACACTGCCTAAACAAATTATTTTACCATTTAAAAAAAAAAAATGAATGGGTGGACATCAGAATAAAATAGATACTGTACATTACAGTAAACAAATAATCGCTATTTACAATGAGAAAATGGAGTACTAATGTCAAATGTTCAATACCATATGGCGATTATATATATATATAAACACTCCCACAAATAGCTATATATATATAGGAAGACCGCTTTTATCTATAATATGTTACTCAAACCAAGGTCCAATAAAAAAAAAAAGACAGCACTGCACAGTTAATGTTCAAAAAGTTAGAATATTGTCCAAACGTTCTTGAACACCATCTCTGTAGTGCTGTGTTTTTCATTGGACCTTGGTTTGGGTGAAGTATTAATTTAATTACTTATTTAATCAGTATTATTAGTTTATTATTTGTGTACTTGCATTTATGTTTTTCTCTAATGCAGTGCCTAGTACTAATTTGTGTGTGTGTTATAATATAAATGAAATTAAAAAAATTAAATATTAATTTAATATATATTTTTTAAATGGGTGTTTAAATTGAGTCACATCGAGCCACGTTCAAATTTCCTCAAGCTGTGTTGTGCAACACAGCCAAAATGCAAGCATTTAAACTGCAAAACTAGGAGCAAATATCTGTTGAACCATGGGATTCACATAAGTGGAAAATAAGAACTAAAGAGTCAGGACATTAATGCTCTGGGGGACTGATGTAATGAGGAAGGATGAGGGACGGGAAACAGGGTGTGGAAAGTGATATTTTAAAACATTTGCTAAAAGCAAAAATGCAAATATGCTTATTTTAGCCCTCTTGTTGGGCATTTCAAAAAGGCAGTCCTAGGTAGCAGACCCATATAAACATGTTTAAAACAACTTATCAAGTATAAGATACTTTTTTTTTTTTTTTTTTTTTAGAAAAAGATGGACTCACCCTTAAAATAAAAGTTTTACCAAGTATCCTTTTTAAAATGATTGTGTTCCCTCGTCTGGGTCTGCTAACTTTAAATACATCAGCTACGGAGGTTCAGGTTTGTGGCTTCATTATTGCTACACAAAGAATAGACAAACCACAATTCACCTGTAATTTGAGGAGTTATCATTTCCCCAATAAATGACATTGGATAACATTTCCTAAAGAGATAAAGTTGTTGCTTACTATAGAAAATGTTAAAGTCGAAAACAATTATTTAAAAATAGACAATACTTGGCAATTTCTTTTAATTGTTTTTTTTTAATGTTAAACCACCTAAATGTAAAACAGAGCAGCAGCCCCTGTGGATTGATTTTTTTGCATTTTATTTTTCGTCCCAATTGGGTTTTTATTTTGAAAATAATCAGTACTCAATAAAGGATAGTGATGTTTTTCTTGGTGACTCGTGGAGAGAGAGGATTGCATGCTGCAGAATTTCCAGGCATTCAATATCACACGCACACACGAATCATTGCTTGCCTCCTTTGTTTAGGATTCCAAATCTCCATGATGACAGAACATCTTGGAAACATGCCGGGCTGCACTGGCATCTTCTCCAGTTTCAGTTCAATGCAAAAGCAGGCTCACACAACTACAGGTGCTTTGAGACATTAAATCATAACGCCTGAGTGCAGATTTTTTTTTTGTTTTTTGTTTTTATTAAAGACACCATTTATTTCTTCACAATTAAGATCAAATGATGTATATTGAAACGGTGTTTTTTGTGGTTTTGATATTTCTAGCTAACTTTGCAATCTGTTTCTCGAGTTACATTCTTTTAATCATGTAACTCTTAAAGCAACAGTTCAAGCAATATCCTACGTGTTTTTTAAAAAAAAAATCAGTTCTGTACTATGAGTACTTGTAGAATTTAAAAAACAAAAAAAAGTATTAAAAACATTTTTAATGTTTCTAATGTAGGAATCATTTCCAAAGTGACAGTCCCTTTCCCTTCTGATAGGCTCTGGCTCTTGAGCCCCGCCCTCTTTATAGCAGTGCACCAATTGTATCTAGTAACTGCACAGTCATAATATTCCAGGACTACATTCCCCACAATGCTGTGCAAGAACTGAATTAAATAACCCTGAGCAAGCGATCTATTACAGGAGAACGGATCAATCTGCAGCTTAGCTAATCACTTGTCAGTGTGCAGATTGTATTGATGCACATATTGAATGGTGTATGTGTGTGTATGTGTGAGTGTGTGTGTATGTGTGAGTGTGTGTGTGTATGTGTGTGTGAGTATGAGTGAGTGAGTATGAGTGAGTGAGTGAGTGTATACAGTATGTGTGTATGTGTGTATACAGTATGTGTGTATACAGTATGTGTATGTGTGTATACAGTACGTGTGTATAGAGCATGTGTGTATACAGTATGTGTTGTGTATATATATATATATATATATATTATTTTTTTTAAACAGCAGCAATACCACAATTTCCCCCTCCCTTTTTTTCTTATTTTAATATGTAAAGCATGTGATGTAGAATTCTACATTCCAACCTAATCCGGCAATAAACCTGTAAAAATCCTGATTGTGTGCCTAACATAATGGCTGCCTTCCCGTTTCAATCAATCCTTCAGTCAGCAGCTACAATGTATCCTTATATTACCACGTTAACATTATCTATTGTTACAGTTTACAGCCAAACTGCTTGGAACATTGGCAGCAAATTATTACAAACAGGAAAGAGTTGCAAAGCTCTTGCACTGCTGGGGAAGTGGGCTAAAACCTGCTATAAAAATAAAAGGATGCTTTAAAAAGTTCAGCTCCAGAGACCCCTGCTTCAAACCCATAACGCTCATAAATAATTATATATATTTAAAAAAAAATAAAAAAAAAAAAATCAGGATTGCTGCTTTAAGATTCTCTTATGACATTCGGGCAACATGACACCATTATTACTTCTCTTCTAAGGGGAGTGTGCATTGCTGCTTCTTCAGTGCAATTGGAATGGAAGTGGAGCCACAAGGGTAGCTGTCGTGACCACGTAATAGTTTACCCAAGCGATCATGTGGTCATGTGGTCAAAATGCAACCAACATGGCTTAGTTTGTATGAGTTTTAGTATTTCTTTAAGCTCTAAGAAAACAAATCTTATATTTGTGTATATTTATATTGGTATATCAATCAATACATATTACAGAAAAGTGAATAAAATCGCACAGCAAAGATTGTGAGAAATATAAAAAATGTGAAAACAAAAAACAATTAAGGCCACTATTAAATAAATACATGACCCGAGTGCAGGAAATATGTTTATATGGAGTTGGCTGCCAATTAAAAGAGATGGCTCAGCATCTCATGGCAGTAGAATAGAGAAATCAAGGAAAGCACACAACTCAGTGTAGTAAGTAAATAAAATATTATACAAATGGTGAAGGTGAGTATCGCACATACAAGATGGCTAACACATTAAAGTATATCATGCAATAACCAGCATGGTACCACAAGCAAGCACGAACTCCCACAGATGCAGACCGTCAGCTACTGGAGCAGTTTTAAGTTGGTCTCCTTCTCCAGATAATGCGTTGGTAGATGGCTTTAAGGTTCCAACCAGTGAAGGATGGAATCGGGGTATCAAAAAGGTCTGAGAGATGGTATAAGGCCGCCGTTGAAAATAAATTGGAGTAGCTACAATCAGCAACAATACGTCAGTGAACTAATACAGCAGTGGGTGAGCACACAGATGATTCGCCGGTACACGGCAAAGGCCACAAGGCGAATGGCAGCTCAGCACCAAGCCAGTATGAGTAGTATGTCGTCGGTGATAACGCCAACATAACACTAAAGAATCCCGTAGATGAAATACTGTCAGCATGGACGGAGCAATATTCCTCCTATGTTGGCGTGTAGCGGGGCACAGCTGTAAAGCAGAGGGAAATCACCAATAACGTTGTTTCAAGCTCCGAGACTAGCGCAAGGCAGCAGACGTACAGGGAAACCCTTTAGTAATCTGCACAAAGCCAACTACTGACAATTGCCACAAAGGGGAAATAAACCAAGATTATAGATAGTAATATACTCAAAACAGCATCCAACGCGTTTCGTTGGAGTAAACCTACTTCATCAGGGATTCCCTGATATGCAAAATTATACCCATTGTAAAACGGTTAAAACACTAATTTGAGGGACAAGGAAATCTTTCACTGACATAAATACGTCGGAATCAATGGAGATGTCAAAACAATCTAGGTATGGATTTACACGTTAATACAGATTCTCCTTTCACAAACCGGTTTATGAAAAATAAAGTATCAACTTTAAATGATGATTTTTAAAAAAATTTTATTATTGGTTGTGTATCACAGCACAGGGTTGCTAATAGACACTTTACATCTCCCTCCATCTACTGGAGCATTATACATAAGATTTTCAAAAGAAAATCTGTGTTGGCAAGAACCTGTAGAAATGAATCTTAAAAAGTAGATTCTAAAGAATGTAGAGCAGGGGTGCACAAGATTTTTTTTGGGGGGCGGGGGGGCACTTAAAGGGGCTTTGCGCTCTTTCCCAAGGCATTTAAATTAAATGTCGGGGGACTGTGCGAGGCCTCTAAGTTCCCTTACCTTAACTTTTAGTGCACACTGCAGTGGCAAATGATGCCGTGGGGTCACGTGACGTCACCCCGCAGCGTCATTTGATGCTTGAGACAAGGTTGGGGGGGCGGGGGGGGCGAGAGTAGTGGGGGAGAGCAGGCAGTGGCCGCAGGACAAAAAGTTTGCGCACCCCTGATGTAGAGGACGCCCTCCCCTACCCAACGACTACTTTCTCAGTTTCAGAACAGTAACAATGCATTAGGTGGCCCCCTTTCCTGATGTTTACTTATCGGTTTAATGCAATTAAAGCAGTCGTCACGGATAACTCCTTTTGAATAATGTTTTCTTTAACCTACTGACCATTTCCCCAATAAAAGACATTAGTTAACATTCCCAAAAAAAGAGAGAGAGAGTGAAAGTTGTTGCTTACAACAGAAAATGTTAAAGTTGAAAACAATCTATTGTCATTTTCAGACCTGGTTATTTTTTTTTAATCTGGTGCTTGTTTAGGAGACATAATTATGTTTGGAATAAGTGTGAGTAGGTTAACATGGAGCTCTCCCCTGACCCCAGAGTAGTGTAAAGGTTACGATGATAACATCTGAAGCTGGAGAAAAGTCATGATTTAAAAAAATTAATTTTGCTCAGGGGGCAAACATTATAGGAGTTAAACTCCTATAGGCTTCTGGTGGGAGGGGATTGGTGCTTTAATCCCTGTACGGTTTCCTGCATGTCATAAGGTTTGTGTTGTAGAGTGTGGCATACATAGATAGCACTAAAAAATACAACCGAAAACCTGCATTAAAATCGGCTTCACATAGGAGAGTGGTTTGTGTCAGTCCACAAATGCACTTTCCAGAGCAGAGGGAATTTTTTTGGGGGCTGCGTCATACATAGCATATTCATTTTCTGTGAAGCAATGCTAACAATAAGAATGATCCGGGTGGAGTCGGGGCAGGAAGAGCACATTCCATCCGCAATAACATCAAAGAATCCTTACACTTCTCCAAAACCTCAAATCAAAATAAAGATCGATGATCACAATGTCACTACAAAACGGAGCATTACATGCCTAAATATGTTGAAAATAGCTTTTTTAAAAAAGTGTATGCTTTATATGGATATACACTTATATAATTTGTTCTATGGACAAGAAAAACAGACCATAATAAATTTTTTAAAATATTCCCATCTGAAGTTTTCCACAATTGCTACCAACCAAATATTCACCAAAACTGGTATTGTCTCAAACCGATTTCATTTCAAAGTAAAAAAGTATGAGCTTCAGAAAATGGAGGTTTAAAGTGAAAACAGTTGACTTACATGCTGGAAAACAAAGATTAAATAAATGTTGCCGCCTATAAATACAAAGCACATTAAAAAAATGCAATATTTACTCAACGGAAATTGATTACTTACATTGTTCTCATCCTCCTCTTCACACATCGATTCGTCAATAAACTGCTGCCCATTCTGTAAATATTTGCAAAAACAGAACATTAATTAAAAAAATCTTAAATATGTATAAACAAAGCTAAAGAGAAAAACAGCATCTAATAGCTGCTTCCGTTTAAAATAGGATTTTTTTTTATCCATAAAATGCTGATCTCTAAATAGCTACAGCTGTAGTGTTAAAGCATAAATAGCCCTAAGTATAAGTTTGTAAACGTCATTTTATGCTTCAGTAGAAAATGAAAATGTACAGAACATGGGGTCTAAAATAAGTTATGTACAAACGCTGACATTTTGGCCTTTGCAATTGTTCTACGCATATTCAAGATGTATAAAGACGCATATTCATGTATTTTGTATTACTATTGTGTATCTGTCCCTACAGTTCCTCCTTTCCACAGAACGAATCATTTCCAAAAGATTTACATAGAGCAACAGCAAAAGGAAGTGGTGAGAATTGGCAATATTACAAGATGCATCAGGCACGGACGCCTTTCCTCAATTTAAGCTGTGCCAGGGTTGCATAAACATCCACACCTAACATGCTGGTCAAGTCTTCTGCATTTAACACAAATATCGCTAGAAAAAAAAGGATAATACGATGGGTGCTGGCAGAATACAATAAAAAAAGTGCACTTTTTGGAAGAACCCTGTATTTAAGTTTCAACTTAGCCTTCCTTATAGTTTGTAAGCTCCATGGGGCCGGACCCTCCTTACCTACTCTAACAATGTATGTCTGTCTATGTTTGTAGTTTTATTGCTTTTCATCTTCCAACCCTATTTAATTGCCCTACAGCATATGTTAGCGCATCGGAAGATAAAATAGTAGGACGTACGACTAGTAACTTTAAATCACATTAACAGAGTTCAGAATTGTTCCCCAAAATTTCAGTCAAGCAAAAACATTTTTAAAAATAAATTGACTAAACATTGTGCAGTTAGTTTATATATATATATATATATATATATATATATATATATATATATATATATATATTAAAAAAAAAACACATTTTAAGTATACCAACTAGTGAAAAATGATTCACCTGCATTTCTAGCAACAACATTATATCCTGTGAGGTACATAGATACACAAGTGTTTTAATCACTGCCCTGTACTATTAAGGCTACAGCCCCCGTGGTGGCGCTGCTCGCACCACTGCACCTAAGATCCCCGTACTGCACTGAGCTACAGGGGGAAAGATGGCGCGGTCGTGACAGGGGGCGTGGCCATGAAGTCACCTGGCTAGTTCACTCAGTGGCTGAACCCCCGGGGGCGTGGCCAGCGCTCCGTCGCCAGTTCTGAAGACTTTTTCTGTCTTCAGAAAAAACGGACTGCGCAGCGGCCAAGTAAAGCCTCGGGCAAGGTCATCGCTTAGGCGCTGACCCGTGCTGAGGCACGCTGCTGCTCGGCACTGAGCCCCTGCAGCCGCAATGAGCGGCTTTAGCAGGGGCTCGCACACGCTTCCGCGCGCCTGCGGAAGCGTGTGTCTTAAGAAATCTTTAGTTTGAGCTCGCTGGAGCGCAGGGCCGGTCACGTGAGCGGTTCGCCCAATGAGGGCGAACCAGCTCCGTGACGTCACGGACACGCCCACGGACGGCGCGCGCTCTAAGGCCAAGGAAAGCACCCACTTTCCCTCAGCGCGCCTCCGCACGGCTTCAGTCTCTATGGACTAAGCCTAAGGTAGCGGGCCCGGCCCCATTGAGTGGCAGTTCTTGTCCCTGCAGCACACGCCATAATGAGCGCTGCAGCAGGGACCTAGCCTAACAACGAATACTTTGCTGTAAAGAGTGGTTTTGGTAACATGACCAATGTAGTAACAAAATAACAGGATGTCCCTCAGCCTTGCAGACAGAGCAATGTACCAAGAAGACCCCAAGCTCTAAGCTGCATTTGTGTGTGAAAGCACAAACTGCTGTAGTCCTTGGCTGTGAAAAGATATTTATTTATTTTATTTATAAAATGTTTTACCAGGAAGTAATACAATATGCCTACAAAGAAAAGTAATGTTTTACTCTGCAGGAAATTATTCAAGGAGAAAGACAATGTAACTACCAATTAAAATAAATGTATAGCATCCTAATTGAAATGTACATTTTCGTTGGTTTCACATGCACTCAGGGGGGCTTATTCAATATAGTCCTAAGTGGCAATGGGAGTTTGACTGCAAACGGGCACTTAGGACTATATTGAATAAATGTATCTTCATTTCCTCCCTGCCTTGCCTTTTAAATCCCCTTCAAAAACCAGGGAAAGTAAAACATTGGGGGGGGGAGAGGAGAAATTACATGAAGTGTTCACATTATTAAAACAATATTGTTTCAGTAAAGGAACGTCACCTGTAATTAGGTGTGCCTTCTAATTTACCTATGAAAAAACTAACAGTAGTAACATTTGTCTCTGCATTTATACACAAAAAAATGTTAAACATACAGTTTATGGTCATTATTTTAACAAATCACGCAGTGTATACCTCAAAATACCCAGGTCATGGCGCGGGATTGCTTCCAACTGTAATCCCTTAAGGCGCGAGTGCAGGCGAGTGCATAAAATTGCATTTTGGTGTTCTAGCTTTTAAAACACCTGAAATTGACACAGTAGCCCAGTACTGTACACATTACAATTCATTCATTTCATTGCACACAATCCATGAAATTCAAACAAAGCAACCGCGATAAACACGTGTGCCTGGGGTGATTGGCCGCGTTCATGCCCCGTGGAGTACGGCAGCGCACACGAAAACGGCGCCGAGATTTCTTAAAATAATGGCCGCTGCATTTATACATCTCTAATCTCTCGTGTTCACCCTTATATATGTTGCAGTCTTAAAATTAGCAGATTTATAGTATTGTCCAATAAGGAATCCATGCTTGCAGGCACAATCAGAACCGATGGCTTTATATTATAATTTCTCACACACCAGATGTTCCGCTCTCGACTGCCTATAAAAATGTATAGCCCATAAATTGACTTCTTAAATATAAAATATTTACTTGCAGAAGTCTACATGTAATAGTGCAGGCTGTGCTTTCAGCAGATAGCAATAGGATGAGCTAGCACGTCGTTTTAAATCATTATACTCTGAAATATAACTTTTGGAGCAGTGGTACAGTTCAGAAACGGTCTTTGTACTTCCTATGTATGCATGGAAAGACCTGTTAAGTTGGTAACATTCTGTACACATTGCATCTAATAGGACCTTTCTGATAGGAAGCATTACAACTGATTTAAAGCCAAGTTTGTACCGGTACTAATAAGTGCACTTACATCAATGCATAGCCAACTAAAAATATCAATGTGCACTGTACATGTGCACAGAAACGCTACTTAAAACATTACTGCTATTGGCAAAAGCATAAATGCTTCCACTGCCATTAATGGGCCAATGAAGAAAATTTTTTTAAAAAAATAAAGTTTAAGTGACACTGGTATACAATGAATACCAATCCTCTTTCCTAATAGAATCTGCTTATAAATGTCATTGCTAAAGGAGATGTATATATGTACACACACACTTTTTTTTTTTTTTTTTTTTTAAGCTGATCAAAATGCTAACACTGAAAAAGCACAATCAAAAAAAATCTCACTAAACTCATTTTTGGTAGAGCTTTAGTATATCGTTTTAATTTTTTAAGAATTCACGCTCCTGTTAGCAAGTGTATAATTTATATCAAAGCATCCGACCCTCAGGATACAATTTAGGACTTTTTTTTTTTTTTTAAAGCAGAGAGGAAATCACATTTCAATTGCTAAATTTGCTCAAAACCCATCTTAAAACATAGAAACAGCCCAAATGTTCATAGGAGCAGCACACAGTTATGAGGTAAGAAACTGTATTGAACATCTAGCCCCTAAACACAGCTTGTCTGATTACAATTTTAGCGTCTCAGTTTCTCCATCATATTTTTTAAGAATATAAAATGTTTTGCCAGGAAACAGAATATACTTACCACTATTCCCTTTTCAGGTAAGCTCCCATGGTAAAACATGCTGTGGGGAACATGCCCCTCTTTCTAGAGGTGGGCATCAGGTCATGAGCTAAAGTAAAACAATATCTTGCCAACACGGTCTACCTACAGCACATACCTAGTTAATAAACAGATTTAATACCCACATAATGCAGAATCATGTATTATAATCAAGATGCATATTGACATTGGAGTGTATAGAGGATCATGTGTTGCCATGGAAGCCTCTAGGAAGAAAGAATAGTAAAATCTTTTGCCTGAATGTTTTCTCATGGCAGCAGATGCTACAAGGTTCACCATAGCAATACATAGAGTGAGGGGGTAGGAAACAAACTCCCTCTTCTGCAGTTTCTTTAGGTCCGGTTTGCAAAAAGAGGCTTCCTTTGACATGAACAAATGTTGTTAGTGTGTGTTGATGCCCATGTTGCTACACAGAGAAAGTCCTTTGACAAGGCATAGATTCATTCAGCTCGAGGATACAAAGACTGAATGTGGCTTGTTCCAATTACCTGCCTCATTAAGTATTCTGTGCACAAGTTGCAATCCATCTTGAGAGGTATGGTTCAGAAAATGCCACACTTCTAGGAACCATGTAACAATACCAAACATCAGTCACACTTTCTAAAAAGACTTCAGCTCTGCTAATTACCAATGATCACAGAAGGACTGACTGAGCACTGCTACCAATATAAATAATGTACCCATATACAAAACCTGTATATTACAGGTGGTGCTCCCTGGAGTCACTAAATATATGATATGCAAAGAAGTGAAATTGTAGGTCGCATAGAACAGGACCTACTAAAATTCAAATGGGGCATACAAGTATGAGTACAAAAGTATAAAAACGTTATTAAACAAACAACTATATTAAAACACAATGAACCGTCTCAATAGGCTATATGAATGCAAGAATGTTTAAAAAGCAAACAAGTGATAATGGAGGCTCCTATGAATACCATATACAGGGAAAAATACTGGAGTCCCAATATACTTGAGACAGCTACCAATATAAATAGACCTCGCAATGATACTAATACACAGGTGAAGTACAATCAGAAGTATATGCTTCACCTAAGAGAGTAAAATGTATCCATGTAACTAGCTGAACAAGCATCCCTTACTGTTGCATCTTTGTATATACATATACACCATCATGTTTGTTGGAGTAGGGGTGTTGCTTTTTCAGCTAGTTACATGGATACATTTTGGCTGTCTAGCTATCTCAAGTATATTGGGACTCCAGTATTTTTCCCTGTATATGGTATTCATAGGAGCCTCCATTATCACTTGATTGCTATTTACACATTCTTGCATTCATATACTATGGAGACGGTTCACAATATGTTTTTAGTGTTTTAATAGTTTGTTTTTCCTCATTCAGTTGTTTGTTTAATAAAGTTTATACTTTTGTACTCATACTTGTGTGCCCCATTTTGGAGTTTTAGTAGGTCCTGTCCTATGGGACCTACAATTACCAATGATCGTAGGAAGTCCAGCGAGTACACAGTTTAGCCTTTGTATTGCTGATTATCATGGTTTATTTCTAAAGCATCAACGTATTCCACAAGCGCACTACAATGGGGGAAAAGAATGACAAACCAAATAAGGACAAACAGATACAAAAAGGTAATGAAAGCCCTGCTCCTGAGAGCTTACAGTATATATTCTGTTTAAATGGAATTCTGGAACCATTTTTGATAGCAAGTGTTGTGGAGCCCTCCACTGTATACAGAGAGAAATACATAAAATTAATATACATAGGTGCTTGCACAGCCCAAACATTTCCTTGATATGCTAGCTATGAAAATAGCATATTGTAGAACAACAAATTTCAAAAGAATAGTGCCTTAACCTAGACTAGTAGAACAAGCACACAAAACAGAAGGTTTATAGTTTCACTACCTGATAAAATGGAGCCCAAGCCTACTGCATGAACCTTATATAACAATAAATCTATATAATGGTTCCCAGCACTCAGTGAAAAAACAGACACAAGCGTCAATATGTGAATGAAAATGATATATTCAAGAGTAATACAGATCAAAAGCCAACCCTAATGGGGGCTAGGTAGGAATTAAGCATTGAACTAATCAGTAAACAAAGGGCAAAAAAAGGGGGAGAGGGGTGGTGGAGTACTGCCTTTCTCACATACTTTTGTTTTTTATAATAACAATGATAGCAGTGATTCTTGTTCATGCCCTCATGTAAAAGATGCTCAATGGGTTATTTTTCTGATATCACAAAAGTTAGAGAAAGCTTTCAGTGCTGTACAACAGTCCTCAGATGTAAAGTGTTTACGATTTCAACAGAATATCCAAAACCATTGCTGAATAGCCTTGTTTCTCTATATACCACTGGAACCTGTGCAAACAATAATGGAATCAGCAGAAGCTACCAAAAAGGTATTTACATAATCTGAAATCAAGCTGGGGGAAGTCTGTTGCATCAGTTTGAAATTACAGCTCTCTTGTCAGATTATTGTATTTAAAGCTCCCACCACTAAACATTCTGAAGAATGCATCTGAACAGTTCTTGTACACTTTCCAGTGTAACCTTCTGGTTCACCTCTAACATATTCACCATTTCTGGCATATTTCAGTAAACCCTTCCTGGCTCAGTATCTAGACTAGGGCTGTACAAACCCTATCCTCAAAGCCTATCTGATTTATTGCTGTGAAAAACTGGTATACTGGTGGTAGTTAACTAAACTTGGACCAGGGGTGGCCAAAAGTAGAGACCCCTACTGCCTGCATTATTAGGTCAGCATCAGTAGGAATCCTCCTCCGATGGATGATGCAGTAAAACATCTCCCGGTCATGAAGTCGGCGGGCACAGGATATCGCCCAGCGGCTCCACATTAGATGTAGTAGCCGTTTCCGCTACACCGGCGGTGCGGAGCGGGAACGTCCCCTTGTTTGTCACCTGTAGCTAAGCGGGAAGTCTGACGGAAAGGCGATTGGGAGATTTGGATTCCATAGGCACCGGGACTCAGCTGCTAAATCTAACGTGGAGCCGTTGAGGGATATTCCGTGTCTGCCGTCTTCATTCATCACCGGGAGGTGTTTTACGGCATCATGAATCGGAGGGTTCTTGCCGACGCTGACTGCAATTGGAAACATGTGCCAGAATTCATGTATTGCCTGATTTTCCTATGTTGATGTACGTGCATTATTACCACCTTCACTTTTTCAATACAATTGATTCTACTACACGAGTTGTGCGAGCTTGTCCTTTTTTCTTTCACTACCCATCTCGGATGTTGAGCCACCTGGAGTGATACAGCAGTAGACTCTTAATTTTGTTAAGGTTTTTCCTTATACATTGGTTCACTATTTATTTTCATTATATTGTTTTATTTTAGTGTATTAATATAGCACTTTAAATATTTCACTGGGTTATCACTTGTGGTATATGTGTCTTATTTGTCACGATTGAAGGAGTCACTTTTTTCACTTGATTACAGTTACAATTGGTAGCGTAGGTATTTTCACTTTATTTTTCTCTAATTGCGAGGCACCTGGAGGATTTTGCTACTCTTAAAATAGGTCACCCCTGTTATTTATATCTAGCTCTCCCAGCTGCATATATTTTTGTCTTTTAGGATATTGGCTGGGGTAATCAGTGTATTGATATAATGGGGCTATTGTCCCTTTGTGCTATTCAGCGTTTATATAAAAAATGTGGTCATTAATGGTTCGAGTCATTTTTGTTGGATAACGATGTCGCAAAGTGACGTAGTTGTAGGTATTGAAAGCTGTTTGCAAGGTAATTTCTATTTACTAGCCACAGGAGTGTCACCATAACTTCTGTTTGAACTTTTGCCTTTTCTAGGTCTACCCATGGTTTTGTTCCCTTTGCTAGTGACCAGTAGATTAGAGGACTCCGCTTAAGAAGTCTGGTTGGGCCAATCCTCTCTCTCGCCTCCGCCTCCTCCCCCAACAGATAGTATGGGCCTAAATCATAGTACTCTTTATTCTGGGTTTCCTCCCATTCCAGATCAATTCTGTTATGGCTTTTTCTAGGTCTCTAATGGGATGAACTGGGACCACCCCCACAAGCACCCGATAGAGGTATAGTATACATAGCAGCAGGATCATGTTTTTAGATTCTTTACGTTTGACAGAATGGAGCTTGAAGATTTCAGAGTATTTTTGGGGTTAAAAACCCCTAGGTAATGAAAACTTTTCCCAGTTAATTGGAAATTGTTCTTTGATAGCATTAAGCTTTCCCAAGGGAAGATATAGGCTCAGAGCCACAGACGTCGAGGGGTTAATCTTAAAGTTGCCTAGCTTTCCAAATTTGTCTAGTTCCTTAAACAGCTTTAATGAGGATGTTTGTGGATCGGTCAGTGATAACAGGACATCATTCACAAACAGATATAGTGCGTTCACTTTCCTAAATTACCACTCCTGATATTTTGCTGTTCAGTCTGATTCTGGAAGCCAAGAGCCTCAATATAGAGGGCAAACACGAGGGGGGCAAAGGGAATCCCTGGCGAGTACCATTTGTAATTTCAAAAAGGTGTGTGTGATGTGAAGCCTGAGGTGCGCACAGTGGCAGAGAGAAGAGAACAGTGCCTGTATCCCCCTTAAGAACAGATAGCCTCAGCCCATTCTACTAATTGTCAGTAACGTAAACGGCCAGGCCACTCGATCAAAGGCCTTTTCAGCATCTAGGCCTAAAATCACTGTTGGTCTCTTATTTTTGTTGCTATTATGGATGATAACATTGTTCAAGGCTTTTGCTTCTCGTAGGAAATTAGATTACAGGATCTCCAAAACAAGTTGCGACAAGGCTCATGTACAAATTTCAGCTGCCCTTAATGGGGTGTGCCCATACAGTAGCGAATTGAGGTAGTCTTACTCCGACCCCATGGGCTCCCCTCATTGTATGTGAACTTGCCTTTCTTGAAAAGTCCTCCTCATTGGGGCCACGAGAGACTACGTTGTCCCCCTCAATATTTGTTGTCGAGCGAAAGGCCGACCCGGTAGGTAGGATTTTAAATTTTCCATAAGTCATTCTGTCTTGCTGAGGCAATTTTTTTTCTCCTTTGAGGGAAAAAAGGCACTTTCCTATTATGCGGTATAGTCTTCGCCCAAGAGAAATTCACCTTCGTAGGGATGAGAACACAAAGTTGTTCTTGCAAGTCACACAGTGCACTTCTTGCTGCCACTGACAGGGACATGCTTCTTTGACAGGTGCACTACGTCCAGCGATGCTTCAGTTACATAGGTCGGTCACCCTCTTGATTTCTGATAATGCATATAGAATTGAGGTGCTCAACACCGCTTTCCAAAGCATCTTCCAGGATTGCCTAGCAACATTCTTATGACTGAAAAATTAGGCTGTTGCTACTAAAGGCATGCACGCAAGACAAGCTGCCAGAAAGGATTTCTTCCAGACACTCAATCCAATATGTCACGAAAAGGACACTGCATCTTCCACTGGTACTGTAATCTTTCCTGCAATATTTATCCAAGCGCACGCATGCGCAAAATGCGTTAGAGGTTTCTCTCACTCGTATGATACCATGTTGCAGATGGTTCATTAAAAGGATACTTTTTTCACAATTTCTGCGCTTCAGTCTCCGTCATTTCCCTTCCCATTTGAGAAGCTGTGCATCATCTATACTGGTCCTCCACCAGACACTATTTCCTGCAAAACAGGTGAATGCAGCGTCCACCCTCAAGGAATTTTCCCAACTTAACGTCTGTGAAAAAGCAGGGATACATCTTGGAAAGAGTCTCTGGGTGACCAATTAATCATCAGGCTGATTCCATTCAGTCAATATCGGATGAATTGCAGTACGTGCCTTCAAGGTACTGCTATAGCACCTCAGACAAAGATGCTCCTCCCCTATCCAAGTTTGGCACCGTTAATCCATAATCTGAGAGACCATATCCTTTGTCCGGGATAGGCGAGCAGAAATCTGGTCATTGGGCCCCTGGTCGCAGATTTAAGCCCTTCGCATAATTTCTTTGCTTTGAACACTGGCTCATTGCAAGCCGTGCATATTTATTGCAAGGGGCATATATCCTGACTTATTGAAGATCGCACATATCCTGGCTTTCAGCCACCTTCCTCTCACTGACCCCAGGCACTACTGCAAAGATAGAGCGTATAGAAAACAATCTTCTCTTCATTGCTTTGCTCATTCAGCTTCTATAATCTGTGTTTAACAGCAGTCTCCTTATTCCCCAGAAAATGCTTCAAGAAGAACAGGCACCATTAGGCCCCGGTGGCTGCGCTGCACGCGAGGCTGGCAGCATGTGCAGCAGAAATCCCCAGGCTGCACTGAGCTGCATGGGGAAAGACAGGGTGAGCGTGACGAGGGCGCGGCCATGATTTCACCCAGCAGGTTCATACTCATTGGCTGAACCCCCGGGGGGCATGGCCAGCGTCACCAGTTCTGAAGACAATTTTTCTGTCTTCAGAAAAATCTAGCCACGCAGCAGCCAAGGTAGGTAGCCGGCCTTCCCCATTGAGGGAAAGTTCTTGTCCCTGCAGCGCTCGCAGGGACTTAGCTTTAGATGGTATTGCCCCATTAAGAACTATGGTGAGGTCCACAGTGATTTTGCGCGTGTGGTCAGAGTGCCATTGCCACTTTAAGGGGATTTATTTCTCTCTGCATCCTGCTTACACAGGAATCCAGCGTGTCTTATTCCAGCCATGCGTTCTAGTCTGCTGCGTTCACAGAAGCTTCTGCAGTGTTCTGCTCGGTCGCAGGGACTACGGCTTTCTGTTCCAGAAGGCGCTTCTGCTGGAGCTTCAGGGGGAGAGAGGCACAGACAACCCTTTCCCCCGATTGAAATGTACCACCAGTCCTGGCGAGTCCCAATTTAACAATTTTTTTTTAAAAAATAACACTACTGCTATGCTGAAGCACAGGAAAGACTGCATCTGTAGGGAAAGGGAGGGGCTTAAATACCAAGTCCCTGCAGAAGTTTCCTGTCCTACCTATGCTGAGTGAGGCACTAATCCCAGTTAGAACCCACTGCCATTTAGGGAACAGGAAAGTAGTATTGTTACTTTAATGCATCGGTCAACTGAATCACTTTCCTGGCATTTTCCTGCCTGTCCGTAGAAGGTATACTATAGCTGCAATGTAGAGCATCATGTTAAGGCCAGTAAATCATAGATGTTCATATCTAGTGTGGCAACCATGAGGTTAACTTTTTTTCTAAAGGGACTTTATTCTGTATTTCTCCTTGCAATGCAGATGTGCGCCATAAAACTTAGCTTGTTCTTGGAATGCAGAGTCATAAACCAAAGGAAATGCACTATGTTTTTTCAGGATTAATATATCACCGTTTATATTAAACGAACAGTGGCCAGTTGATAACTTAATAGATCAAGGTGTCAAAGAAGATGCCTATCTGGAGTGGCAAACTTCAAAAGCATACCTTGTATCCACCAAAACCAAGCATCTTGGGTGTCATTTTTAGGACACTATATACAGAGTGATATTTCATATGATAATTCGTGTCAGTACCACCCTACTTTTTGTCGAATCTAAATATGTAAATAGAAAGAATGTGGTCATGTAACACGTGGAAGGATATTGTGTTTATAAGTATCAGATACTTGACTTCATGCTCATGGGTATGTAAAGGACTGTCACCTGAGATATATATGCATTTGTCACAATTCCCAGAATGCAAGGATGTGGGGCTATTAATCTGGTGATGACAGGGAGGAGTTATGGAGTACTCCAGAATTATTCAATTTCTAGTTTAAGCATAAAGCATCTGGGATTCTATAGTCAGCTAGTCATAAAGGTGCATGAGGGGCATAGGTCACACCCACCCAGACATCTGGTTTCTTTATTACAGATGAAAGATTGTTTACTATAATTGTTTATTTATAATATATTTACCAAGAAAATTATATTGAGATTTCCAATTTTCAAGTATGCCTTGAGCACAAAAAAAAAAAGTTGCTCTTACAAAACATGTTTAAGTGGGACACAGCGAAAGTCTTGAAAGAACTTCGATAGGGAGCAGATTTGGCTTCAGTTCTTGTTAGGGACACACAGTGTGTTCATAGCTCTCTTCATTGCCTCTTAAGGGACCTGTGTCATGACTTTCCCCGGTAATTTATAGGTTCTGTTTGACCCCTTTTTCTTTTATAAACTACTTCTATATGGTAATTTTGTAATCTTTTCTGTAAATCATTGGATGCCTTTTGTATGATTACATTTTTATAGATTTAATAAGTACTGTATTGTCTTTTACCTTTGGAAGACATGGAAAATGAGGGCAGACCCGGTTTGCTAGATTGGGTTTGTGTTGAATTTGTATATTTTTCTGGAAAAAGGGAAGGGGACCGAGGACACTTAAGATTTAACTGTTAAATTAATCCTGGTGGTGGCAGCGTTTCTGAAGTGGGAGTGCTCATTTTTAGAGACTTGTGGGGAGGTAAATAAAACTGGGAGGCTAGTTGTGGTTAACCCCCACACATACATGCAACATGGGTAGTGTGTACATGACAGTTGCCTATTTTACCTTATTGCCAATATATTAACACATGTTATAAAACTATGCTAATTTCCCTGCTTTAGATTACAGGGTTATAAAAAGTATGCCCATGATAGGAAAGAAGCTATAGCTTAATGAGTTTAACAATTTTTTTGTTTTCTTCTAAAGTTTACAGACAACAGCACTGTTCCCATATTTGTGACCAGATTCCACCAACTCTATTGAGAGTTTAAAAAAAAAAAAAAAAAAAAAAAAAGGAAATAGTGTCTGGTGGGCATTCACCTATTGGCTAAATTTAGGAGCTGTGCTAGTACAGGTGGGATGGCAGCTTTTTTATAGCCGACTAAGGCTAACCCGAAACATTGTGCTCTTTTCTCCCTGTATCACATCGCTCTGCATAATACTTTTTATTTTTGCTAGGAGTTTTTACCAATCTTATTTTGAGTACTGCAGGTCCCCTTGTTACAGTGTTTAACGTAGTGCCAACTAACTCAGCAACTTCACACTTTTATACATTGGAGACTTAACATCAAGTAATTCATAAGGGTCAGTGTTTTTTTATTTTATTTTTAATTCTGTGAATTTACAGATTTTTCCTCTAATCCTACGACCCCATTATCTCCTATTTAGTATATGAAACAGTTACAAATAATTTTGGGTGGATGAGGCAGGAAGTGGAACCTTTGTAAATCCAATACTTGTTTTTAACAAACCGTTATGCTTCTGGTCACGTACGCCACACGTGCCCATATGTCTTGTGTGAGAAAGGATTAGTACATCCAGCTGACAGCTCCTCGCAGGTCCTCAAAATGAACACTTCACACTACCCCTCAATACGCATCCACCACAAATAATAATGGTCTTACCTTCAGAGTCTTTAGTCCCCTTACCGAAAAAAAATATGTAATTAACACATGAAACCAATGTAGGATTTTTTTTTTTTTAAATGTGTCCGAAAATGCAGTTAATCTCTAAAAAGGTTCAATTAGAGCCCAAACACTACTTATTCAATATAAAAATGTTAATATCCTTAAAGTGGTACAGTGCTTAGTTATAGAAAATGAACACTTCAAAGACATACAATATATAAAATGCAGACAGTTCGTAAAATAAACAGGGTAAAACATCAAAGCCTAAAATATGTTACCACCTATTAAGACTCTGCAAAAAGGTCAGAGTTTGAAGTATGATAATGTAATGTTTATTCCAAAATATGTGCTCTTGTTGAATTTTAGTTTGGATATCCCAAATGCATTTTATTTTATACTTAAACTTTACAGTGGGGCCGGAATAAGTCCACCTATTGTGTCCTATTTTCCCCCTCAAACATCTCTGGTCACATTTACGGGAGAGAAAATTAAATACCCTATAACTTTCTCCTCGTAACCCCCAGAATAATGCTACGACAATGTGGTTGTATGATTCTCCCAAAAAGGGGTAGATACCACTGCTGCCAACGCCATTTCTACTTTCCTATAAAAAACAGGTATCTGTTACAGGTGAATATGTCCCAAAGAAACCCCAAAAATTAAATATACATATATGTCAATTGGAGTGCTACTGGGCGAAGCTAAATGTATACAAAAAAAAACAAAGTCGCCCAAAGCTACATATAATATGACAAAAATATACAGTGAAATACATACCTCTTGAAAAAAGGGTCATTTAGTTAAACCCTTTGGCCAAAACATTTTAAGCCGGCAAGCCACTTCAAGTCATGACCAAATATTGCAGGTCCTAACACTAACCAATTAAAATTCTTATTTACCGCTTTAGTTAGAGGAAGAATGATCACATTGGATCTGTCACAACCAGCTGCATGAAAGAACTGCAGGGTTTAACTAAATTACTCTTTTTTGAAGAGAGATATATAGGCATTTCAATGTATATTTTTGTCATAGTGGATGTAGCTTTAGGCTTCTTTGTTCTTTATTTTTGTTGTTTACATAGATATATTCACACATTAACGGATGGCAATATGTTCAAGAATGTCCATATTGCATGCTTAAAATGTACAGTCAGCCTGTCTTCAAGTGTGTGTGTGTGTGTGTGTGTGTGTGTCACAGAGTAATAAGTATTTTAAACTTTAAGTGAGAGGACTTCTTTGGAAAGATTAACCTTTTCAGTCAAAATACCAGAACTTTGTCCTTTCTTTCCACGCCCACTGGCACCTATGACAAGCCATCTGAACATTGCCGTTTCAACTCTACAGATCTAACGGTTTGTATATGCTTTTCTATTGTTATCCTTTTCTTTGATAAATGGTCGTCTTTTGGTGTATGTTTCAATGTAATGTACTGCCACTGTTTGAATTAAATAAGTCGTCTATTAAGAAACCACTTCACTCCTGAGCAGTGTTTTTTCAGCTCACACTACTGAAGTATATTTGTGTACCTTTTTAGTTTGTGCAAAGGGGTAGCACGAGCAGTGTGTTACTCAGCTTGTGCAAGCAGGGTATCTGGGGCACATGGGACTCCTTTTAGGTGGGCCCAGTGGGAGAGCACTCAGACATGTCTTGGTGTAGTAGCCGCAGGGACACAAAGTTAATGAGCATCAGGGAAGGCCTGCGAATTATGGGGATTTTGCTCCTGCTTTGCGGTAAAGGGAAGGACCAAGGGGATGACAGTTTAACCCATTACTCACCCATCTGCAATAGCCTGTTAGAATCCAGTGTACCCTGTGCTCGTTAGTAAAAGCGTGATCGTGAGTCTTCAACGTGATTGAAGTTGGGTGTGTAGTCTCGTGCACTCAAATGGGTTAATAGGTTAAATGTAGATTGGAAGTTACAAAAAACAAAGCGTGCATCAATCTTAAAATGGACAGGTATTTTATGTTTTCGTGGTTGCTTTGTAAAGTCATTTTGACGCCATTATTTGCCATCAAAAGAATGATAAGCAGCTGCCATGCACAAACTCAGTGAACTTAAAAGGAAAATCTCTTCGAAGGAAACAAAAATGGACAATTGTTTACTTTAAGGGTGACAATCTTTCTAGACACGCAAACTACTAATACAAGTTTTTTTTTTTTGCTCATTATGTGGACTGACCCGTTAAAAAACGATAAACCCAATTAAAGACCTGTCGGCAGTCCCTCCAGATACTTTGCTCCCTAGCTCTTATGGTCACATCCATCTTATGCCTGACCTATTTACAAATGATCAGCAGATCCTAATACAGCTCAACCCTGTTATAACGCGATCCGTTACAACGCGAATCCACTTATAATGCGATGCAAGCATGGCTCCCAATTTGCGTATTTATGAATACTTTACAACACGATTATTGTATATTAAATACTTTATTGTACAATTCATACAATTGTACATTATTTCTAACGCAATCCTCTTATATCACAATGTGATTCTTTGGACCCCAAGTACAGCGTTATAAGGGGGTTGAGCTGTAGCTGGTGCAGGCATAACTGGACGGAGCTTGGCCATTGATGCGAGCTGTGTTTCACAGTTGGTGAAGGCCATGTGTTGTGCAGGAACGACAGACAAATGCAGTACATTGGACGAGGCAGAAGTGAAGGTCAGGCAGATAGGCAGCAAGCAGGTCAGATAGATCAGACGACAAAGCAGGATACAAAGGGCAAAACCACCATGATTTGGCAACCAGGAAGTATTCTGCATATAAAGCAAGCCAGAGGGGTGTATACAGCAACAGGTGTGAGTAGTGAGTAGTTAGAGCTCAAAAGAATGCTGCAGCAGTGGAGCTATCCAGCAGCTGGTTTAGCCAAGGGCTGCTGCCCTGAATAGCAGAGGTTGTAGGTACTGATTCCATCAGGCTTAACCTACAGCTTGAAGATTGCATCAACTGACATCACAGGTGGGGAGACAGTCTTTTTGAAAGAATAGCCTAGTCCTTGAAAAGAAGTACCTTCTGCTTAAAATACCTTCGTTTTTTAGACTTTCCAAAAAAATAAAAACGTAATGGAAAAGGTCTCTGGAAAATTAGGCAGTCTATAAAAATGTCTTTTAATTGCAGGTCTAGTCCCTTGTGGGCTCAGTAAAAGCAGATGTTTTGCCGCATTAGGCATCCACATCCTTTGCATACATTTTGATCCCATCAGTTGTTTTACCTCAGCTCCAAGACTACTTCAGTTGAATACAGGTTCCCATGTAGATCTAAATCTTAAGCTAATTTAGTTAAACCTGCTCTGAAGCTGTTCGGCATTATCTAGGCAGGGGTGAGCAAAGTGGGCGGCGCAACTTTTTCAGGGGGGGGGGGGCGCCGTGGCGCATACAGTGGCCCCACTCTTTCCAGAAGGCATTTAAATTACAAGCCAGGGATCACGTGAGGCCTCTGTAAAACGCCTACTTTCCAGTGTTGCGTCGTCATGGCAACCTGGCGTCACATGACCCCGCAGCCATGCAGGGGAGGAGGGCGCAGGAGGAATACTTTGCGCACCCCTGATCCACGGTTACGTAGAATGCCTTTTACTGTGCAGCTGTATTAACAAATACAGAAACAAAGGGGTTAATGGGACATTTTAAAGTACTTATTTTGCTGTACTGCTGGGGAGCTGATCCAAGAGAGAGGCCTGGTCATGGTTTGTGGGGTAATAAAACCATTGAACAACCACCATGTTTACAGGCTGAACATAAAACTTTAAGGACTCTCCTTAGCTAGAAGTGATCATAAGTTTGATATTCTTTTCCTCAAAGGATTTACAAAATGCAAGATATTTAAAATATGATGTGCCTCACAAGGATGAGAAATACATTTCTGATGAGCGAGTTCAGCAGTATAAAATAACACGACTGGCATCTGTACATCTCAGATACCCGGTAACGCATGTGTCACGTACGGCACACCTATGAGAATGTCACCTGCATATAGGACAAGGGTTTATACACAGCTCTCTAGCTGGCCCACTTTTCACCTTGCAAAGGTCCCTCAAAATTAACACCTCCCCTCAATCCAACCCCATGTGTACTGTTCATGACAGATGGTACAAGTGAGCACGTGACTTAGATATGCAACCAGGGTTAACGCACACAGCTACTCTAGCCAACTCGCATTTCTCCTGCACAAGGTACTTTCAATGAGTCAATATTAACCTCTTACTCAATTGCAATCATGTCTATCCACTGCCACCACCCAAGAAATATGCAAAATATATAAATTAATATATCTGCCAGGGTCTCAGGTTCATGTTTATTATAGAAAAACTTTGCACTTAAAGCAGCAGTCTAAGCTGTCTTTTAAAAAAAAAAATATTATTTGATTTCCCCTTTAGTATGTGCATCAATACAATCCACACAATGATAAGCAATTAGCCATGTTGCCGATCGATCCGTTCTCCTGTGATCAATCACCGAAGATTTGGCTCGGGGGTTCACAAAATGGCTGTCAGTGCAGCAGAAGGACCAAAGATGCAAAGATCTGTGGGGGAAGATCATGTGACCAGGCAGTCACTAGATACAATAAGTGCACTGCTAGAAAGAGGGCAGGGCTCAAAAAGGGGTGTCAGAGCCTGTTTCAAAAGAGGAAGGGGATGTGACTTTGTAAATGGTTATTACATTATTATACATTAAAAATGTCGTAATTCACAGTTTAAAAAAAACCAAAACATTTATAGTACAGACCTGATTTAAAAATAAAATAAATAAGTATATAGAATATTGCTTGGTCTGCAGCTTTAACACAAAAATCTGTTGTAGCATGATCAGTCCGAAAATGTAAATTACTCTACAGAGTTTGCAACAGTTCAGAGCCCCAAAGCATCACTTATTAAAGAATGATACATACCTTCAGATTACTGAAAGATAAATTACAAGAACATACAATTACAGTAAATGCAGAACAATCTTAAAAGCTGCAAAAAAAAAAAAAAAAAAAAAAAAGAAGAGATATAGGATATATATTATAGGTAAGCATGATATAGATATATATTTAGATATTGATAGATTATTAGTAATGATATTAAAATGATATAAGATATTATATATCTAATAGTATATATTTTTATACAATTAATATAGATATAGCCATTAAGATGTGCTTCAATACAATCGGCACACGGACAAGGATTGCTAAGCTTATCGACCGTCTCCTGTAATAGATCGCTTGCTCCGGGTTATTTAATTCAGTTCAGCATTTTGTACAGCTGCACAGCATTTTGGGCAATGTAGTTCCTTGAATATGATAAAAATAATATTAAAAAAACAAAATGTAAAAAAAAAAAATTAAAGGGGAGGATACATTTAATTGAAGCCAAGGCCCTCAGTATCATTGGGAGAGGGAAAAAAAAAGGTTTGAATTCTTCATCTTCCAGAGCCCTACCAAAGCACTTCTTTCAAGAAAGACCCAGCCTCTCTCGGACCATTTTAAATCAAGCTAAAAATTCTTACCTACAATTCCTTCCGTAATAGGAAGTCTCAGCAAACATTGCTGAATCTTCCTTTCAGGTTTTTTTTTGCGACGCACATTAACGGTTCAAGAATCTGTGGCTTTTAATTCTCTACTTTTCATCCATAATTAAAACCAAGTTCAGATACAGACTGAACAACTCAATACATCATCATCCTGTTCCACCTTTACACAAAATTGCCTACATCAGCAATATAACTTTAATTTACTCCACATCCACCAACATTAGCCTTCTACATATAGTCACAGGAGAAGGGCACACCACACACCAGAAAACAATGTTCCCTACTACTGGAAATCAAACACTTGGCTTCTTCCAGACGCATAAGTTATAGCCCATCAGGTGGGTAGTGCATGTCGATATTCTTGAAATTGGTTCATCCACTGCTGGCTGCTCTGCATATGTAGGCAATTTATTTTTCTTTTATATAGGAGGGTGAAAATACACACCACACCCCATTTGGGGGGCTACTAGTTAGTTTAAGGGGTTAACAGCCTTAATGCAGTGGAGTGTGGGATCACTCGGGTTACTCCCCTCCCCATCACCTTTCCAGTCTTGCCTTTAAATTCTTCATGGGCAAGCTACCCAGCTACCTGAACAAGCTCCTCAACCCTACCACCTGCAGCACTTATCACCTGAGATCAGACTCCAAAAGACTATTCATGGTCCCAAGGCTCAACAAAGTATCCGGACGTTCCTCCTTCTCCTTCCATGCACCCCAAAACTGGAACAACCTACCAGAGACTCTCACATCCACCACCAGTTTAAGTTCTTTCAAATCTAAGGCTGTCTCACATTTTAACCTGGTCTGTAACTGTTTCAGACGCTCATAATATACATTTTCTTTAACTGTGCACGCAATGTCTTGTATATAATGTATACCCTGTTCATTTATGTAACTGTACTTGTAACCATGTACTATTTGTTTTACTCTGTGCCCAGGACATACTTGAAAACGAGAGGTAACTCTCAATGTATTACTTCCTGGTAAAGTATTTTATAAATAAATAAATGTGATTCATGAGGACTATGCAGAAAGGGATAGCCACTCCTTTGTACGTCTTCTGAACAGTGATGGCACTATAAGGAGATAGTAGGGTATATAGCTCTGCGAGACGTTCCACAAACCGGTTCCTCAGAGTTCACACTGAAGCCTCACCGTCCTTTTACTAGGGTTTTGTGTATAGTTGTGTATTAAGGATTTCCTGTCACCATTTGTTGTTTTCGGTTAAGGTACATGCTCTATATAGTTAGAGCCCACAGTAATGACCCAATATTGTTCTCTACTCAGAAGTGGAGTAATCTTGTGCTCAGCAGAGATTTCACAGAGTAGAAGCTCCGGATCACAATCAGATCGGCCCCACCAGAAGATGTTAAGTAAACTCACGATCCGACAAGTATAGATTAAGAATGCCGTGCATCGAAACAGGATTGCGATTCTTGAGAATAGTGTGCTCCCTCCCACTCAGAAGGGTCCATCTGAGATAGGATATTGTTGAAGCTTTGCAGGAATATGCCAGTCTAAACAATACTAAGGGAAACATAACTAAGTACCTCCCCAGTGTAGGAGTGAAAGCTACCAGGGGAAGAAGCAGAGTAACCATATTGTTTGACATCAGTTAAAAACAGCAATACAGATTTCATTTTTTTTTTTTTTACGAAAAAACAGTATTCATTTCAGCTCCAGGGATCCCCCGAGTCCAGAGATACTTACCGCTGCAGCGCTGGTATCTCCGTGGAGTTTAAATGTCCTTGTGACATGGGGCCAATAGGAAACCGCAACGGATGGCGCCTCTGCTTCATATTTGGCAGCGGGGCATTTGAATGCCACAAACATGTTAGGCACACAGTTCCCAGGCTGCATAGATACCAGTACTCCCTACAGAGGTAAGTATCTCAAGAAGCATGGGGTCGCCGTAGCTGAAATTAACAGTTCAGCTCCGGAAACCCCCCACTTCAATCCTGTAATAAAATAAATTAACCCTGTATTGCTGCTTTAATGTCTGTAGTGAAGTCTGTCTGTTCTGTGGCGAGCATTATGAACAGCTGTGTTTGTACTATAAAACGTTGTGGCAACCATCATCATACTATCTGCATATCCAGGCCCAGTCTGCATGGACTCCTTACCCTGCAAAAGGTAGACTGAGCACAGGTATGTATGTATGTATGTATGTATGTATGTATGTATGTATGTATGTATGTATGTATGTATGTATGTATGTATACATCTCAATGTAAACCCCTTTAGAGCTGGGCAAGGAGGGAGAGAGAGGGATAGATATACATATATAATAACCATTTTCTATAGCGCTTTTCTCCCAATGGGACTCCAAGTGCTTCACAACAAAAAAATAGTGAGCTGTACACAGCACAAGAATTTTTACAGTCACAGACCCTGCCCAGATGAGCTTATAATTGATGATTTTTAAAGATACCGTGGTCCAAAGGAGCCAACACCAAGCATTGAACCAGGATCCAATACACTTCAGTATATGCAACATGTCACTGTGTGTAAAAGATACAGTCACCGACATCGGGATGCTGTTACAGCCAACCGTCCCCGCAGCTTTTTTTGACCTTCAAATTCTGGCTCTTAAAAATTCAGACTGGCTCCTAAGTTTTTTTTATATATTTTTGGTCAACACTAGAAAATAAAAAAGGCCTGGAAGCAAAGGTTTCGTGATGGAAACTCCAAAAAGTTTTTGGACTACAGAAAGTGAAAACATAGAAGACAAACTATAAGAACCTGAACACTGACTGCTGTTTTAAATTAGCCAGGTGGCAGTTTGTCATAATGCATGTGTCACATTGGGGGTTTTTTTTTGGTTGTTTGTTTGTTTGTTTTAATTCTCAAAAGTGTGGACTGCAGTGACAAGTCTCATCATGATCTACTTCCACAAATATAAAAAACTTCTGCAGTTTTGTTAGAGATCTTAAAAAGAAACCACCATGCACCTAATGACCATCTGAACCTTCCACACTGAAATCAGATACCCCAGAGTATACATTTTAGTTTAACTCAGTTCTGTAATTATCAAATTGAATATAGCAAATCACTGAACTGTTTTTTTGATAAGAACTTAACAGAAATGGGTTACATCAGCTCAAAATATTTTTCCACCCAGATGTCACGTTTACTCGTTTTAAAATGTTGTCTAGCATAAACAACAGCAGGATAAGTCTCTTGACTATGCAGTGATTATCAAACAAGCATAAACAGGAAGACCTTGTCATTAGAGGAAGAAGTTTGGTCAATAAAACGAGCAATGCTAGAAACCAACACTGTACTTAAAGCTGCAGTTCAAGCTGCCGTTTAAAAAAATAATACTAGATAAGTATATATATATATAGAGCGAACCACACGAGAGAGATATTCGAGAGAGGAGAGAGCGAGAGAGACACAGACATAGCAGACACGGAACAGAAAGAAGGAGAGAGACAGAAAACAGACGAGAGAGAGAGAGACACACAGATAGAGATAGAGATATACATAGATGAGAAAGAGATAGCGACAGATAATATAGAGAATATGATTTAGATATAGATAATATATAGATATATAGGTTATATATATATATATATAGATATATATATATATATATATATATATATATATATAATATATTATATCATGTGCATGTGCATCAATACAATCTGCCACACCGACAAGTGATTAGCTAAGCTGCAGATCGATCCGTTCTCCTGTGATCGCTTGCTCGGGTTATTTAATTCAGTTCTTGCACAGCATTCTAGGCAATGTAGTGCAGAAATATGATTGACTGGGCAGTTACTAGATACAATTGGTGCACTGCCAGAGAGAGGGTGGGGCTCAAGAGCCAGAGCCTATATCACAGGGGAAGGGGGCTGTCACTTTAGAAATGCTTCCTATATTAGAAACATTCAAAATGTCTTTAAAAACATTTTTTTTTTTAATGCTACAAGTTCTCATAGTACAGAAATGATTTATTTAAAAAAAAACATGTAGGATATTGCTTGAAATATTGATGTAACTATATATGTAATTTAATTCATTTCTGTTTTAGAATACAAGTTATTTTGTTTTTATCACAATGTGCCATTTTGTTTTATTAGCAGGCATTAGTTGCACTATAATTTCATCTAAGTACTGTTCTTATCACCACCTCAAATCTGTAAAAAGGCCACATGATCCAGTGCCCTCTGGCAATACAGCTCAAAATAAAATACATTTTACAACAGGAATGTAAATGCATTTGATTTAATTGCAGAGAAAATTTTACAAAGAAAAATGTAAAATTGACAGGTACAGATTTTTCACAAACCTTAAGAGCTTAGAAGTAGAAACAAAAACAAGTGAGAGCTGTGAAGAAATACTTAATCATAGAACAGAGTGATCACCACATTATAGGAGACACTTTTTCCACCTGTCTGAAGTTTGGCACTATGACAATATTTAGGTTATCAAACACAATATAAAAAGAATGTTTTTTAAGATGTTGGAGCTTTGCTAAAACCATCAAGAGTGATTGCTGTACAATCCCAGGACATGCTAATTATTTTCACTTGTAAAAATAATTCACACCTTTTTTAGTTGGTACCAAACACCTCTACTCAGACTTTTGTAGTTTCTCAGTTCAAGAAATAGTATAAACGTATTCTGCTCATCGATTTTTTCCACAACGAACTATTACTTGACACAAACGTCTCCCATTGGAATTTGTTTTATTATTATTTATTGTCATTAGTTACTATGCCTGGATTACTTTGTGTAAACCATAAGACAATCCTTAAACTAGACAAGGTTTTGTATAGCTTTATGATTGAACTTTTCCTTATTAGCAATATGTTGCTAAACAGGAATGAATGTTTAATGGTACAATAATTCCCACTACTCATTACAAAAAAAACAAAACAAAACAAAAAAAATTGTTGCTTCAATCTAGCTCATCCTAACATGTTGCGCTCCATTTATATCTAGCTTTAACTTTTACATTTTGGGGGATAGAACATGATTGTTACCACATCCAATGCACAACTTTTGTATAAATTCAAATGATAAATGGTACTGTTTTTATAAAAATAACGTACCTTAATCTCAAACGTTTTTAAAAGCACCAAATAAAAATAATGGCTTAAAGAATACTGAACAAAGAACTTATGTCTTAACTATTGCACATACATGTTAAATACTGGTAGCAAATTCAGAATAGTAGCTGAATCTTTGAGAGAACCAGATTTTACAAATTCCTAATGGCAGGATGTCAGCAAGTCACTATCATTTTAACACAAGATGCACTGAAATTATTCACACGTTAAGTCCTTGACATTTCCCAGAAAACACTTCATACACTATTGCACAAATGCTTGCATTATGCTGGCAATCACCATCAAAAGAAGAATGAAGATGCCTGATGTTCTCCATCCTTTCCCGCAGACTCATCACCACCCACAGATGATGTAGCAAGATCAGAGGGGCAGAGGAGAGACTGAGTAATACAGATGTGAACAACTGAAATTCCCTGGAACCCCATGTATGAATGTATGTATGTATGTATGTATGTATGTATGTATGTATGTATGTATGTATGTATGTATGTATGACACACACACACACACACACACACACACACACAAAGGGGATTGGTTTGATGTGGAAACCAGACCCTGCCCTGTGAAAAGGATAAACAATAGAGGTCAGTTACCCCTCTGCAGTAAGATATCTAGATCTGCTTCTTTCTCTGAGCAAATGAGAAAAATATGCAGACATAGAGTTCTCCAGTCTCATAAATAATCTATGTCTCTCTGCCAAACTGCCTTGTTTTAGGAGGAGGTTAATGGTAAAATGTGTAGTATGGTTTCAGGCATGAAAAGCATGAAATAACAGCAGTTGAATTTGCTTTCTGGATTTAACCTACCTGCTTCTGATGTCCAATTAACCGTATAGGGTAATTTAATGTGTGAGAAGGGCATATATCACTTCTATTTAGATATGTCTACACTACAGTATAAAGGATTTCCAAAGAAAGCAAAAGTAAGAACAGGTATTTTACTTCAACATCACTGGCTATATAGTCTCAAACTCTTTCCTTGGACAGATCCACTGCTTTGAGTAGTGTTGCAGACACCTCTAACAGTACATACATTAATATAGAGCTATCTTCCCGCACTCACAAGACAGGCTCCAATGTGCTTTTATTTCAAACATGAACAGGTCTAGGGATGTCATTGCTCTTTTTTACACACACATTTTGTCAGAAGCTATACTTGGATGCACATGCATAAAAAGGGTCTTCATTTAAAAAAATAAAATAAGCACCCCCTACCCCCCCCAAAGGAGTATGTATATGAGACATCTCCATGTACACATGCATTCCTAAATGTGTTTAACGCCACATGTGCTTGTGGAAAGCAGGGAGTCCTCACATAGATAGAGTTCTGTCCTCACCCTATGGTGGGAACAGTGTGAAATAATGGTTAACTACAAAAGCATACACTTAAGGGATAGGGGGGAAACGTGCATGTTATCATTTTTTATTTTAAATACAATTATTCATGAGTGCAGGCACATGTCTTACCAGCTCTGTGACCTGACTGCTGAATAATTATTAGCTTACTTACTGGACTGGCTTTTCAGCTTTGAGTGGTTCAGACTGAAGCCCTTGGGCAAAAGATTGCAGGGAGGGGAGCAGCGTTTATACTTGCCAATGTCTACTTGAGGTAGAACTTTGGACATCCCTCTAGATCTGACAATGCTTCCTTCAACCCATCAGCCTGTTTCTCAAGTCTACATAGTGTAGTGTTATGCCAAATAAGCCATACACTCAACTGCGACCTGTGTGTGCACAACTACCCCCACACATACCCAGCTGGTGTGATGGCACATATGGGAACTGCTTGTTTCATTTAGAAATGTCCCCTTCAAAGGAAATATGAAAACAGCCTTCGTCTTCCTGTCCCTAAAGCAGTAAAAAGGGTCCACTAATTTCACACTATGCTGCAGGCTTATCTGCAGCACACTCCTTCCCTCCACTGCCTTTTCATTGTTTTCATACTATTCTCATTTCCTCCTCCAATCCTACCCACTGTCCCCTCACCTCTGTCTTTTCCTGCTTCCTCTTCTGCCCTCCATGTCACCTGCTCGCCTCCCCAGCACTGCCCTCTGCAAACTTACCCATTAAGAATATAAACACCATTTAATAGCTTTCATCTCGTCTGCATACTCTCCACTCCTTTACTATACCACACACACACACAACTCTGCAATCTTCCCTAGTCTGCTCCCCTGTACATTTTCTCTCAGTACTCATTTTCTTCTCCTACACTACCCTTTCATCTCATATACACTTTATTCTCTTTAGCCCCCCTTCCTATACTGTCACTTTATTCCTTCCCATCACTCCTTCCTATACTCTTTCCATCACTCCTTCCCATACAAGTAGATATCCCTCGCGCCCTGTCACTACTCCCCTGCCCCGGCACGCACTGTAACCACCAACCTCCATGCCCTCCCTTCCCACCCTCCTCGCGCTCCCTTCCCACCCTCCTCGCGCTCCCCGCTCACTCACCTCGCTCTCCACTTTCTTCACTGGCAGCTTCTGCCACGGGTCAGCCAGCTGCGCTAGCGGCATCTTCCCCGACCGAGCGGCGCGCAGAGCCGGGGCTTCCCGCACTAGCCTCAGTGGAGCGAACAGCCTGTCTCTCCGCGGCTGCTCGCCCTCTCCACAGCCGCTGTGGGTTGGCCGGTGGGCGAGTGCCTGCCGCTCCCGTAGTCGCCCGCCGGTCGCTGTGTACTCCAGGGCGACTGATACAAACCGCCTCTCTTCCTTCTTTCCTTGCCTTTCACGCACTCTTTACTTCCGCTCACAACATGGCGTCCGAGCGATACCTGCCGGTCAGAGCGAGGCTCCCCCCCCTCGCGTCACCCTGACGTCAGTGGCAGTGGGTGGGACTCCCTGCCAGTTCTGTCTCCTGCCACAGGTGACAGCTGGGGAGGAGGGTTAGGACCTGGAACCCCCGAGGTCGCGCGTGGCGCCAGGTCACATGACTCACGAGCGTCTTGTCCATTCCGCCATCTTGGTGCAGGAAGGAATTTTACACAAGGGTATTTATTTAAATATCAATGCTTGATGAACAGTTGCTGAAAAGAGAATTACATTTATAACATTATTCTTTGATATTTTTGTTGCGGCTTTCTGTGCACTAATTTTGCAATATCGACACCTTTGTACATGATCCGGGGGAGTGAGGGGGGGAGCCGGGGGATTGAAGGAGAGAGCCGGGTTGCCGGGGGAGCGAGGGAGCAGCCGGGGTGCCGGGGGGAGCGAGGTGGGGAGCCGGGGGTGTGAGGGAGAGAGCCGGGTTGCCGAGGGGCCAGAGTGGCAGGGAGAGGCAAAGACCCGGCCCCCGGATACTCCATCCAATCCCCTGCGGCCCGGCCTTCTAAAGACCCGCCCCCCGGATACTCCATCCAATCCCCCTGCGGCCCGGCACGTTTCTGCAGAAGCCCAACCCCTGGCAGTAAGAAAAAATGCTTGCTGGGCTGCTCTGCATCCTCTTCCTCCCCCCCCCCCCGCGCACCCCCCCCCCCCCCCCGCACCCCCCCCCCCCCCCCCATCCCCGCACAAAAAAACGGGACTGTCCCGGGAAAAACGGGACGAATGGTCACCCTATCCAGACCCCACAACAGTGAGCAAATACAAACGCTCTTATGTCATTGTAGGATACAGGAGCTTACAATCAGATGAGCACTTCATATGACAGCATCATACACCTGCATTTTGTTATATGCAAAGATCATTTTACCAATAAAACCCATGTACTAATTAATTTATTAGGATATACTAAGCCAGGGGTACGCAAAGTTTTCTACCTGCGACCCCCTGCCTGCATTTCATTTTCATTGACTTCCAGCGATCGCGACCAAGCCGTCGCATCGCTCCTACTACGGATTCAATTCACTTGTTTTGACGCGACGTTGCGTCGCCGGGACTATAAACGTGGCCTTAGCCCTAAGTACTTCTTTTGGGAGGTTATTCCATGAATCCAACACCATTTCCGTGAAGGAGTACTTGCTCACATTTTCACATTCCCTGCCACCCACCGGCTTCAGAACATGACGTCTTGCTCTATCACTTCTCTTTCTCTGAAAACTTTTGTACTTTGTTGAAACTCCATATGTATTTCAAAGTTTCAATCATACCCCATGTCACGGGAGACCAGGCTACCACTGTTAAAAGTAATTTGTCATATCTTCTTCCAAGATTATACATTTCAGCATTCAAGTTGGCAGATAAGGAAATTTTTATTTCTCAATAATACAGATATATGGTATTCAAATCAAGTTCTTACATGTGTTCTCAAACATGTTAACTTGTATCATTGCTTTTTCTTCTCTGATGGATTCCTGTTCTTCTGGTGTGTTCTCCTATCCTTTTTAGCTCAGGTATTATCCTTCTATCCTAACTGGTATTCTGCTATGTCTTTATGCAGAGAAATACTATGTACGTAACCATTCCCTATTCTGAATGTTAGTCTCCATATAAGTAGGGTGACCATACATCCCGGTTTTGCCTGGACAGTCCCATTTTTTTCTGGGCTGTCCCGGTTGCTGGTCCGTCCCGTAAATGTCCCGGGTTTTGTCCCTGGTCCCGTGCGCGAGTCGGCGGCCTGAGGAGGATGCAGTAGCCGTGAGTATTTTTTTTTCTTCAATAGTAGGGTGCCGGGGGGCAGGGCTTTGGAGTAGAAGACGGGGATTGGTTGGAGGTCAGAAGATGCCGGCGGTGGGGCTTTGTACCGGGGGCGGATTTAGTGACGGATGTAGTGAGGTGAGCTGCTTCTCAGTGTGTGTGTGTGTCCCTCTGTAGTTACTTGGATGTTACTGCTCGCATATTCACCAGAAGGAAGGCAAACAGCTGGCAACTGAAACTGCCGGCGGAGTGAAAAAAAGCCTCACTACTACTGGCTCGGTACTGTGGCACTTCACTCACCGGTAAGCCCCATGACGCTTGTCAACAACATACATTACATAACAGGATTTGCATATGATGTCATTATTCCATTTTTTTCTTGATTGATTGTTGTGATAATTGGCTGATGGATCCTCACTTCCTGGGGTGTGTGTGTCCCTCCCAGTGTGTGTGTCTGCCCCCCTCCCAGTGTATGTGTGTGTGTGTGTCTGCCCCCCTCCCAGTGTATGTGTGTGATGCCCCCCCTCCCAGTCTGTGTGTGTGTGTGTGTGACTGCCCCACTCCCATTGTGTGTGTGTGTGTGTGTGTGTGTGTGTGTGTGTGTGTGTGTGTGTTTGTGTGTGACTGCCCCTCCCAGTCTGTGTGTGTGACTGCCCCCTCCCTCTAGTGTGGATGTGACTGCCCCCTCCCAGTGTCTGTGTGTATCAGTGGCAGGGTGTGAGACAGTGTGTATACAGACACCAACCCAGTCACCCTCCCACCCATGAGTCAGTCACCCACCCCCCAGTCAGTCAGTCACCCACCCACCCACCCACGAGTCAGTCAGCCACCCACCCGTCAGTCACCCACCCGTCAGTCAGTCACCCACCCGAGTGTCAGTCAACCACCCACGTGTCAGTCACCCACCCACCCAAGTGTCAGTCAGTCACCCACCCACTCCCTCTCTCTCTGTCACCCACTCTTTCTCTCTGTCACCCACTCTCTCTCTTTCTCTCTGTCACACACACTCTCTCTCTGTCACCCACTCTCTCTCTCTATCACCCACTCTATCTCTCTCTGTCACCCACTCTCTCTGTCTCTCTGTCCATCTCTGTCTGTCTGTCACTCTCTCTCTGTCTGTCCCTCTCTGTCTGTCCCTCTCTCTCTGTCTGTCTGTCCCTGTCTGTCCCTCCCTGTCTGTCCCTCTCTCTCTGTCTGTCTGTCCTGCTCTCTCTGTCTGTTTATCCCTCTCTCTCTCTCTCTGTCCCCCTCTCTCTCTCTCTCTGTCCCTCTCTCTCTCTCTCTGTACCTCTCTCTCTCTGTCCTCTGTATGTCCCTCTCTGTCTCCCTCTCTCTCTGTCCTCTGTCTGTCCCTTGTCCCTCTGTCTGTCTCTCTGTCTGTCTGTCCCTCTGTCTGTATGTCCCTCTGTCTGTATGTCCCTCTGTCTGTATGTCCTTCTCTCTCTGTATGTCCCTCTTTCTCTGTCTGTCCCTCTGTCTGTCTGTCTGTCCCTATGTCTGTCCCTCTCTATGTCTGTCCCTCTCTATGTCTGTCCCTCTCTATGTCTGTCCCTCTGTCTGTCTGTCCCTCTGTCTGTCTGTCCCTCTCTCTTTGTCCCTCTCTCTTTGTCCCTCTCCCTCTGTCTCTCGCTGTCTCCCTATGTCTCTCTGTCTCCCTCTGTCTCTCGCTGTCTCCCTCTGTCTCTCTGTCTCCCTCTGTCTCCCTCTCTGTCCTCTGTCTCCCTCTCTGTCTCCTTCTCTGTCCTCTGTCTCCCTCTCTGTCCTCTGTCTCCTTCTCTGTCCTCTGTCTCCCTCTCTGTCCTCTGTCTCCCTCTCTGTCCTCTGTCTCCCTCTCTGTCCTCTGTCTCCCTCTTTGTCCTCTGTCTCCCTTTCTGTCCTCTGTCTCCATCTCAAGTTTATCTGTCAGAGAGGCACGTGGCAAGTGACAAGCTGAGTACACACTGTGTCCAGGGCTCTGGCATAGCTGGTGGTCTCCCTTAGGGGAGAGGTGGATAGACAACTTAATTAGACTACAGGAGGAATCTTCTGAATGGAGGGCCACTACAAGATGTGCGGCTAAGTGTCGGCCGCTGTGATGGGCAGTCTGCCACAAGACATGTTAATAAAGATGCCCATGGAAAGACCCTTCTTGCCTGTGCGTGGAGTTACTCAGGGAGAAGGTGCACCCAGGAGTTCCCCGTCAGAAACTCCTCCCTGCTATCGTGGGGATCTGGATGGGGTGGAGGCGCTGTACCAAATGTGAGTAGGACTCAGCACACTACCTCAGACGCCTGTCATGGTGAAATCCCCAACCACATCAAGCGGGAGACTCAGGAGTCCTGTGAGCCAGCAGGTGCACCACACTACACACACATGTAAAGGGGGATTTTCTCACATAGGGGTCAGGATCAGAAAGGCCCAGGGAAAACACCGTTACATAAATATCACTTGTCACTGGAAACACTTCCTTTAGAGCGCTGTTTTAAGTTTTTGTTTTTTTCTCACTGCACACAGCCAAGAGCCTGACTATTGGGCCTTCTCTGGTCCTCTTCCCCTTGGGGGACAATGAGTGTGTATCAGACCTCTGCCCCTGCTATAGGGGCAGGGAGGAGCTCGGACTGCTGTGGGTGCCCTTGGCCTGTAGTGAAGGTCCAGGGACAATCCTTCAGTGAGTAGCTGACAGTTGCTGCATTGGGCAGAACCCTGCCGTGTACTGTGCTGCCCAGAGTGAGAGAATAAACCGTTCCTGTTGTTATACTCCCGCCTAGTGTGTGATCTTACTGGGGTGAGAGGTGATAGTTCTACTGCTGGAGATCATCTCCACCTACCTAGAGCCTACAGCAGATGGAGGTGCTGCACTGCTAGAGAACCACGTGGGTAATGTACCCCAGAAACCTGATCCTGTGTCCCCAATACCATCGGCGGACAGCTCAGGCCTCCTGTTACCAGCAGGTATCATGCACCACATACGTAGTAATGGCAGAATCTCCCAGAGGGTGGGGGAAGCACCGTTACACATATAAGAGATGTCAGTCAAATAAACACCAAAAGTTCTTCTTATATGTAATCCATATAACAGTAAATAGCCATGATATTCATAGATACAGTATTTGCGATCTGGGGGGTCGGTGTGTTGTTACCATCACTAGTTCCTATATTTTTTGGCAATGCCACACAGTATAACAAATCACATTTAGATCAATGTAGCCCCGAATTGAAAAACATCTAAAGACATCTATAAACATAGAGAACAAAGATACAAGTCGTCTGTTAGCAGGAGTGTTCCGGTTCACCGTTCTCTTCGGGCGGCGCTGTCACTTTTGCGATGTCATTAAGATCCGACGCAGGTTTCATGACCAAGCACATTTCTACAGGGGAGGAATGTCTGTTGTCCAAAAGATGCATCCTTAAATAACCTACGTAACATCAGGGGGTGTGGCTTGACCGCTGGGCTCTTGTTAGCGAATCAGCTTCTTAGTTATCGAGCACATAAAGAGACAGGTGTAAAAAAAAAAATGGTGAGTGGATATTGGTTATGATAAACCCAAATTAACCACTTTTGAATAAAAAAACACTTGTAAATGGTCCTTATGATTAGACAAGCCTGCCTATTGATAGTTTGAATATAAAAATATACATACAGGCATATAGCTAAGGATGGAGGATATTGTCAGGTAGTATAACTGGAGAGGAGAGAATAAATGGGAAGAATGTATGGTGGGAGTGAAAAAGATAGAATATTAAAGAAAACAAAAAGAGAATAGAAAAAAGAAAACAGAAAAAGCGGAATAACGTGGAGAAGAGGATAAGAGGGAGGCGGGGTGGGGAGAAAGGGAATATCCAGGAATGGACAGATTGTAGTTGCACCCAGAGTACGCTAGCCTTGGCAGTGCCCTGCACCGAGCGAGCTAGGACTCCCCAGTGTTCCCTGATTTTGGTGAGTTGTTGCTGTATTTGACTTGTACTGTTCTCTGTTTGTTTGTTTATTTAACCTCTGTGTTCTGCTTGGTAATTATGATTCCAAATGGTCTGGTCAACCCCACACCGTGACACTCGGTACTCTCTTTTCTTTTGTTTTTATTCTGCAGATTGTCCATGACGTGGGCAGTTGGATCACCCTACTATAAAACATCTGAAACTGGAATGACTATTTATGGACATTATGTGGAAACCGTAAGGGGAAGAGTCTTTTTTGCAAAAGTGTTTTTTTAATACTACCTTTGCAAAGTTTGAACCTTCACACATTTGGCATCCATGCACTTTTACCACAATGTTTGTCAGAGCAATAAGTTTCTTGCCCTTCTGGCACTCAAGGGGTTACGTTGTCAGGGCCACCGACACGGGGGTACAGCTGGGACAAGTTTCCCAGGCCCGGTGGCTGTGGGGGGCCTGGCGGCCGCACAAAGCAGTTGCCGCCAGAACCCAGCTCTCCCCCAGCTGTGGGCCTCCCTCCCTAAGTCCCACGCCAAGCTTCTAATGCTGGTGCGTAATGGGCATCTCTGACGTCAGCGCGCCAGAAGTCATTTTGGCCCAGCTTCCGGCATGCCGGCATGAGAGGGAGGCCCGGCGCCGCTTACTTCGGAAGCTCGGCATGGGACAGAGTGAGGGAGAGGCCTGCAGCTGGGGGAGAGCTGGGGCCCGGCGGCAACTGCTTTCTCTCGCCCCCGGACCCCTGCAGTCACTGAGCCCGGCCTGAGACCATCCCCAAGGTAAGTCTGATTTTTTTTTTTATGTATTTGAGTGGTGTATTTACATATTTTTATTATGTATTGGGGAAGGGGGTGTATTTTTATTATGTATTGGGGGGGGTGTATTTGTATGATGTATTGAGGGGTGGGTGTATTTTTATTATGTATTGGGGTGCGTGTATTTTTATTATGTATGGGGGGGGGGTGTATTTTTATTATGTATTGGGGAGGGGGGTGTATTTTTATTATGTATTGGGGGGTGTATTTCTTATTATGAATTGGGAAAGGGTGTATTTTTATTATGTATCGGGGATGGGTGTATTTTTATTATGTATTGGGGATGGGTGTATTTTTATTATGTATTGGGGAGGGGGTGTATTTTTATTATGTATTGGGTAGGAGGGTGTATTTTTAAATGTATTTTTGTAGGGGGGGTGTATTTTTATATGTATTGGGGAGGGGGGTGTATTTTTTATATGTATTGGAGAGAGGGGTGTGTATATATATATATATATATATATATATATATATATATATATTATATATGCAGTGTTCGACAAATCCGGTCGCCCGCACTCCCCTGGCGACTGGATTTGACCCCATGGCGACCTCATGGCCGTCCAAGCAACGCACGCATTTTTCCATTTTCGCTCGCGCTATTTGAGCCCATTATTTGTCTCCTTCTCAAACTGCAATGGCAGCGTGGCGTCAGACGCCAGGTTGCCATGCCAACATGACGCTCGTGACGTCATGACGTCACGCAGCGTCGAGGAGCACGAGACACAATTGGAGCCTGGCGCCGGCCCGCCCTCCCCTCCTGCCCCTCCCTCCTGCCCCTCCCGCCCGTCTGCCCGACCTCCAGCACCTCCCGCCCGGCTGCCCAACCTCCCGCACGGCTGCCCAACCTCCCGCCCGGCCTCCTGCACCTCCCGCCCGACCTCCCGCACCTCCCGCCCAGCTACCCGACTGGCTTCCCAACCTCCTGCCATATCACCAGCTTCATATTCTCCTGCCTGGCTGCCTGACCCCCGCCTGGCTACCTGACCCCCTGCCTGGCTGCCTGAACCCCCGCCTGGCTGCCCGACTCCCAGCTGGCCGCATGTGGAGGACAAGCAAGACCTGGATGAACAGGTGGGCCCCCTCCCTTCCCTGTGTGTGTGTGTCTCTGAGTGTGTGTGTGTGTGTCTGTGAGTTTGTCTGTGTGTGTCTGTGAGTGTTTGTGTCTAAGTGTGTGTGTGTCTGTGAGTGTGTGTCTGTGAGTGTGTGTGTGTCTGAGTGTGTGTGTCACCCTCTCTCTGTCTCTGTCGCACTCGCTCTCTATCTCTGTCACCCTCTGTCGCACTCGCTCTCTATCTCTCTCACCCACACACTCTCTCTCTGTCGCACCCACACTCTCTCTCTCTGTCGCACCCACACTCTCTCTCGCACCCACACTCTCTCTCTCTGTCTGTTACCCACACTCTCTCACACTCTGGATCTGGATATCTTATTTACCCTGTATATCTTAACTACCCTATACCTACACCGAAATAACCTATACTGCTTTCTTCCAGATCTAACTCTCGAGCTTCACACGGGAGACATCGGAATCCCCCCTAACCCAGAAGACAGGTAGGGAAAACCTCCCCTCCAATATATAACATTGCGGGAATGAGGGTTCCTGGACATTTTGGGACTGCGGATCAGGTTAGATCCCAGGCAGGATTGCTACTTTAGATATTGTGAAGCGGGGGCATCCAGGCACTGGTTAAGGGGTTCAAGAAACTAGTCATTCACATCTGGCTTTTTTTTCTAGATCCGACATTTACACACACACACACACACACACACACACACACACACACACACACACACACACACACACACACACACACACACACACACACACACACACGCGTATTGCGGAAGGGGTGTGTATTTTTAAATGTAATGGGGGGTGTATTTATATATATATATTAGGGAGGGTGTGTGTATTTTTATGTATTGCGGAGGGGGGGTGTATTTTTAAATATAATGGGGGGGTGTATTTTTATTATGTGTTGGGGGGGTGTATTTTTACTTGCATTGCTCAAATCACATTTACTTGTTTGCATTGCTCATATCACCCAAAGAGTGCAGGGGCGATGGAACGTGTAGTGTAAATGGTACACTCAAGAATAAGATCGCTAACATATCAGCTGAGACAGGATTAAAATGGCCAGGTGCATTGCCATTAGCTTTGATGTCTATACGTAGTACTCCAGCACGAAAACATTAATTATCACCATATAAAATTCTGATGGGGACACCAATGGCCACAGGGATTACAAAATAATTGTTAATAAAGGATCAGGTAATCCAGACTGAGACAATAAATAAATAAATATTGTATGTCACCAATGAAAACTTTGCAGTCTATCCATACACAGGTCAAAGCTGTACAGCCAACCAAAGAATCTTCTAAAACCCATTGTCTGGAAGCTGAAGATTGGATCCTTGTAAAGAATTAGTAAAAGAAAACAGCGCTGCAGCCAAAGTGGAGGGGCCCCTATCAGATCGTGTTGACCACAAACACTGCAGTAAAAGTTGCTGAACTTACTTCATGGATCAAGTAACATATTACAAAGTTGTTCCAGCACCATGCATAAAGGACTAAGTATTATATGTCTTCAATACTGTAACTATAGCTAAATTAGATGTATTTACATTAGAAAAGAGGCGCCTAAGAGGGGATATGATAACTATATACAAATATATTCGGGACAATAAAAGGAGCTTTCAAAAGAACTATTCATCCCACTGGCAGTACAAAGGACTCGGGGACATCCCTTAAGGTTGGAGGAAAGGAGATTTCACCAGCAACAAAGGAAAGGGTTTTTACAGTAAGGGCAGTTAAAATGTGGAATTCATTACCCATGGAGACTGTGATGGCAGATACAATAGATTTGTTCCAAAAAAGGTTGGACATCTTTTTAGAAAGGAAAGGTATAATGGGATATACCAAATAAGTATACATAGGAATGATGTTGCTCCAGGGATTCATCTGATTGCCAATTCTTGGAGTTAGGAAGGAATTTATTTTTCCTCTTAATGGGATTTTTTGTTTGCCTTCCTCTGGATCAATAAGTAAGTATAGATATAGGATAAAGTATCTGTTGTCTAAATTTAGCATAGGCTGAACTTGATGGGCGTATGTCTTTTTTCAACCTCATCTACTATGTAATTCCACAGGATACCCTGCATATATACAACTGTGCTCAATATTATGAAATTATCAGTTGAGCAACAGAAAGACTTTGGCGAATATAACCCGCTTATTACAGGAGTTGTATGTGCTTTCGCTGCCATTATATTAATTATTCTGTGTGTCTTTACTAGAAGTTTTACTATAATAAGATAATATGTTTTTGATATTGTTTTTAAATTATTGTAACCAGTCCAGCAAGGTATTCAGCAGGAGAGAATGTACTATTATCTTTAGCCCATAACACTGCTCCTTTTATTTGCTAATATATTTTGCAGAATAGAATGGCTTTAGATTATTTAGTAGCAGCCAAAGGTGGAGCTAGCTCCTTAGTGGGAGAAGAATGCTGTACCTATGTGCCTGATGCTTCTCATAATATCTGCAAATCAGTTTCAGCCATTAGAACAGCAGTACAGGAACTGGAGCATAATTTAATGGTTCCCAAGGACTGGGATATTTTTGGTAGGTGGGAGAAAGCGCCCAATCCAAGCGCGAAAGAGTACTGCAAGAATTGTGGGCAATGTGTGCCAAGGAAAACCCTGCCTACAAGGGATACACCATTAGTAATTATAACTAGTAATGGTCCATTGAATGTGGTCTGCATGGACTTTGTCATTAGAGCCAGATTGAAAAATACTAATAACTTTCTAGTGGTCTCTGACCACTTCACCAAGTATGCTCAAGCATTTCCGACCAAGGACCAGCAAGCCATTACGGTCGCCATGGTGCTGTAGTACAAATATTTTGTTCATTATTCTCTACCCGCTAGAGCAGCGGAGGGGCGCGGGGTTTACAGAGGTCCCGCGCGCTTCCCGAAGGCACTTAAATTAAGTGCTGGGGGAGCTGCAGGGCCTCTGTAAACAATGGGTTATCACAACTTGCGCTGTGACCTGTGAAGCAGTTTGGACTCTCTGCTTCGCCGACAGCTGGTTCCTGTGTGTCTCCCCGCTGAAAGATTCAAATCTCGCGCTGACACTGACTACGGAGCCGGGAAAATTCCTCCCTTACTAGTGGAGGACTGAAGGAGAAGGTCAGTGACGTCAGACGCCGCCCAAGGGCGGAAGTGAGAGACAACGAGGAGGACTCTATCCAGCAGAGCTGAGCAGAGCCGAGCAGAGCTACTTCGTTCCTGAACCCAGAATGAACTGCTGTTTTTAATCCTGGAGCATGTGAGTGGACTGGAGCTCCTTGCTGTAGTTTTGTTTGTTCATTAAAAACTGTGTTGCACTATTTTTTCTTCTCTTTTCTTTTTAAACATATGCTGCATACACTGTGACCTGATTTCCTGTGAAATACATTTCTACCTGTGAGAGGAGTTCTTGCGCTTCGTGTACTCCTCCTCTGTAAACAATACTTACCTTGATTAAGCCGGCATCTGGAGACGCGTCGCCATGGCAACGCGGCGTCAAATGCCACTGCAGGGTCATGTGACGTCACATTGCTATGGCAACGTGATGTCATGACGCCCAGACGCCGGGAATCAAGGTAAGGAGGAGGAGAGAGGGGGTGCACGGAGAGGACATCCAGCAGGGGGGCGCAGGGAAAAAGTCTGCGCCCCTCGTGCTAGAGTCTATTCTGATCAAAGACGAGATTTTGAGAGCCGCCTGTAACGGAGTGCTCACCACAAACAAGGCGTGACCGCGAGGCCGAGGTGAGGATTGTATATAACACCAATCCACAGCCGCGTGGGCGCGTCTAGAGTGTAGATTGGTCGAGGTAGCCGGGTCGGGGTCGGAGAGGTCTGGAAGGTCAGTAATACTTGCCAAGGTCGTGTTGGAGAGTAGTGGATCATAGGAAGTACTTAGCCGTGGTGTGGATTGGAGAGAGGCGGATTGTTGTGGTACTTTGCCGAGGTCGGGATTGAGAGGTGCAGATCGTCGTAGGTAGCCAAGGTCAAGAGAACAAAAGAGTGGAGTCCGGAGGAATAGCTAAGGTCAGGAGCAAAGATCAGGAAGCATGACAAGACTGTGGAGGCAAGACAGCAGTGAACACTTCGCACATAGACTGACCGAAAGATATAAAGACAAAAATAAACACATACATACATATGATTCACCTGGATGTCAACCGAAATTCTATAGTAATATGTAAACAAAACACAAAACCCCAGCAAGCTCTTTTTGGGAACCCCTGAGTCCCCAGAAAATATATATATGTATATGTGTCAAAAAGGAGTGCTATTGAGCGTGGCATATGTATACAACAGATGACAGAGAAGCCCAATGCTACATCCAACATGACAAAAATACACAGTAAAATACTTATATATTCTCTTGAAAAAGGGTTATTTAGTTTAACCCTTTGGCCAAAGCGTTGTAAGCTTGCGAGCCACGACAAGGCTGTGTCTGGTAGTGTTAGGACTTGCGAACAGGTGCCTGCCTTGTCATGGCTCGCAATCAGTATTAGCAAGCTCCAACAGTGTGTCGGCACCAACACACAGGCCTTTGATACCAAGGATTGGGTGGCCGCAGCACCAGACACTGATATACCTACACAGCGCGTGGGGGGCATGTTATGTTGATGTGTTATGTGATGTATGTAGTGATCCTTTGTTAATGATCACAAGGTACCCGAATAAGTATTGTTACTTTTCTTTATAAATACGGCTATAAAATAAACACTACTGTAGTTTGTCTCTGGTTGTCTGATATAAAGCAATGTGTGGCATAATACATAGAGGAGGAGGACTTAGGTCCCATCCACAGCAGTAGGTGTTATTCTGGAGCAAATAAGAAGGGTTAAACACACATTTTCAAGGAGGCCTTTCCAACACTTGTACTTCTTTCTTTATTTTCACCCTAAAACTACATACTTAGAGCCTTGAAGTTTATAGCTAAAACCACGCTGAACAAAGTACTCCTAGCCCGACACAACACTTATCTTTGTCTTTCCACTCCTCACCTTTTTAGATTGTAAGGTCCCTGGTGCAAACCTTCAGTTTGTCTTAACTTATATAAATTATTTTTGTTATACAATGTTATTGTCTTCACTCCCACATTGTACTGCCCTGGGTAATATGTTACCGCCAGACAAATATTAACAAGAAAAAAAATAATTGTTTGTATGAGGTATAATTTATATTGGTGTTTTTTGTCTTTTAAAAAAAAAATTTCAGACAGTTTCAAACGAATTGCATGAAAGTTGTATTTTTATATTTTATATGGGAGTAGCCAGTTAACATCAATGTTTTTCTAGACATTAATTCAGTTTAACAACTTGGATGTTTTGATACATCTCTGATGTATTAAGGCAATTTTGGAAATCAAAACAAGTAGCATTATTTTGCTTGAATTTATGCCCCATGACATCTGTGACTTGTAAATAGGGGTTAGGGAGGTGTTACATAGGGTTGCCAGGTGGCTTCTCTAAAAATACTGGACACAATGGTGAAAGGTGTGACGTGCTCGAGAGACACACCTGTCTCTCCACTCCATGCTTTTTCCTCCTCTCCTTGGCCCCACCCCCAGGCTCCTGACACATCCTACTGATTGGCTACTGCTGGTTAATGCAGTCAATCAGGATGAAGGAAGCTGCCTAGCCCCCTAGCAACAGCCCTGCTCTTTCCCTGCTTAGGGAAATCCCATGGCCCCCCAAGCCGGTCAGGTCACTACTGTAGTGCCGACGAGTATTCTAAAACAAATCTGGGGCAATCACCAACAAGACCCAGGTACATCATGGGTACATGCTGCATCATTTCCCTGACATATCTGCAGACAGACTAATGGCCCATTGGATTAACAGCAGGAGTCCCTGCTGTGTTAATCCGACGGGCCATTAGTCTCTGCAGAAATGTCACTGAAATGTTTGCAGCATGTACCCAGCATGTATCTAGATCTTGTTGGTGATAGCCCCAGATTTTCCAAGGCAAGTTTTAGAAAACTCGTAGGCGCACCTGTACTTCCAGAGAAGTAATACTGAACACATACTGTATATGTCCAGTATTACCTCTATCTTTTTACTGGACAGAGTGTCCAAATACAGGACAGTCTGGTTCAATACCAGACATCTGGCAACCCTAATTAAGCACATATAATGTGATGTATCAAATTCAGTTTCTCTTTTTCATCCTTATCTAGCATAAAAGAAACAAGCAGGTCAAAAGTACGGAATCCTCAGTGGCTAACACTCTTTAATAAATGTAAGAAACTAGTTGTTGTTTCTTTGGACCGTTGACACAGGCAGACGCAGAACATGGTGCAATGCATCAATACAAACTTTTTTGCATTGAAAAAAAAATATCACCATTTAGTGACAAAGGCACTACTAAAAACATAACCCTAGCAGGCTGTCAGAGATATTTAGCAGAATGTGATCCCTGAAGCTCCCTATCCATGGACTCAACTAAAGTTGAGTAATTCTGTTTTCAGTTTTGCAAGTATCTATTGAAGACTAAAAATACATTGCAAAGCTGAAAAATCTCTTCTTCCAGTAACTTCAGCCTGCTTCCGGTGCACAAGAAAGTAGTCAAAAGCATTAGATAAACAGAAAGTACAGTTAGATGCCAGGCCCTCTATTATAAATGACGCGTAAAATGTGAATCATTGAAATGCTTCTCTATTCATTTATTCACCCACGTGTCTTGATGCCTAACAAATAAAATAGTTCAGTGTCACTTTGCTAGTAAATCACACTTTACTGGAAATAACAGCGTGATTTATTGAAAAAAAAAGTATGTGTAGGCAATTTGTCATGTTGGATGTCCTTAGACATGATACCCTGTTTGTCTAAATCTGTGCATTTAAAACATAATGAGATACGCCTTTTGTAAAAACAAGAACATTTTTATGGGTACACACAATAATTGCAACACTCTTCAGCACTGAAGTATTTAAAGCTCTGTATATGTTAATTACCGTAGATTCAAGGGGAGATATTAGTAGTACAGTTGACAGCCTAAATTTAATCACCATCCGGTATGGTAATCGAATTTAATATAGTTTGAAGACTTGTAAGTGTAAATGAAGATAGAATCACGAGAGAACAAAGATATTTTTTTCACCTTATATAGCGCTGACAATGTACACAGCATTGTGCATTAAATTTTGCAGGCAAATTTCCTGCTCCTTAAAATCTCATTTGTGGTGCCTGAGACACTGCGAGATAAAGTGCCAAGGTCACACAGAGAACTAACACTGGGATTTGAACGGTTTGTTTTTGGCTGTACAGGCAATGGCATTTCGGCTGAGTCCCTGGTGGTCACGGCGGCACTCGCTACGACAGGCCCCAGTGGCTGTGTGTGTGTGGGCGCGCAAAGCGCTGTGACATGTAGGCTGGCAAGGAAGATCAGAATTTTGTCTTCCCGTGTCGCGACGCGGTCACGTGGGTGGCGCACAGCCAATTGCAGGGCTGGTATGCCCATCATGGCTGCGCCCCCCACCATGGCCCCGCCCCCGCACTCCCCTGGAGCTCCCCTACAAACTGCAGATCGCACCTGTAGTCTCTACACATGCCGCCAGGCGCGGGTGCAGCCGGGAGGAGTGGGGCCATAGCCTATCACTGTACTGCTACTTCTCTACCACTCTCTCTTATCATTACTGTTGTGTTTATATTGGAAGGTTGTCCGACCAGGGACCTCATCATCTATTGTTTTATTATGTTTTACGTTGTATGTATTTTATCTTTTGGTTTTGTCCTTACCCCCTACATAGTACTGCACTGAGAAATATGTTCACAACATAAAAATGATAGATTATAACAGTATTAATAGACCAGCATCTCTCCTCTATGGTATTTTAACTATTTGTTCTAGGACCTCAATGATGTAAAAAAAAATGTCGAAGGTTAAATAGCCAAAAAAGGGATTACACTTCAGTAGCGAAATATGTTAAAAAAAAAAAATGAAGGATCAGTGTCCTTAAACACCTTTTCCTGTGTATCTAACACAAACAAAGATACTCATTCTTCATTTGAAAAAAAAAGGTATATTTTTCTATTTCAAAAATAATTACTGATCAATATAGATCAACCTTTACATATGATAAATAATGCAGAAGTCTCAGGGTTATCTTTACTCCTCCATGTGCACTATTATATTTTATATTTCCTTCCAAAAACATTGTACTGTACTTCTCAGATGTAACATTTGCTTAGTAGGAAATAATGTGCATGTTTCTCAGTCAGTAGATATAGAACTGTAAGGGACATTTTGCCAATACTACATTTTGTTCTTTTTTAAGATTTCGTTTTTGAAAAAGTGTTTCTTTAAAGCAGCAACTTTCACATGAAAGTTTAAAAAAATATAAACTGGGCCCCAGATAGTTCCTCCTCATTGCAGATAAGTGTGCAGGGCTGGCCCTACGAACAGGTAGCCCCTGTTAGTGAGGGAGCACAGCTGAAAACACTGGAGCAGACTGGAGCGCAGAGGGAGGCTTCCCACTGTGGCCTGTGGACCCCCTCTACCACCTGGACCTTAAGGTGTGTGGGGCTTGTGTTGGAGACCTTGCAATGTGGAACCCTGTTGCTGTTCTTGCCCTTGCTGGGAAGTGTGGCCTAGCTGGACCTTAAGCCAGGAAGGTATTGTGCACCAACGCAAGAAGAGAGGTAGCGCTGCTCTCACACACTGGGAGGGATTACTCGTAGGACACTGGGTTACAGGTGCCCGAACACCCTAGGTACTATTGGGACTAGCTACCCCAGGACTATTACTGCACTGTTATTGTATTTGTATTGCATTGCTGTGTTGCATATTGGTTTCTTCTGCTATACTGGGGGATCACAGTAAAGATGTATTGCATAACCTGTGTGAGTTTGATTTCTGGGGTATACAGTATAGGTATACAGGTTCTCGTGAGGTGTTATCCCGCCAATGCTGGGATCCTCTCGGGTGGAGGCACTGCACCCATTCACCCCAGGCTCCCCACATGCGGAGGCTTAGTCCCCTGTTAGCCAACAGGGAGCACCGTAGCGCATAACGCCCACAGTTTCCCTTAGGGGTAGGGAAGGGGTGTTACATTTGGAGGCGCTGCTGAGATTCAGACCTGGCTCGCCAATATAGTTTGGTTGTTCCGTGAGTGTCATGTGGAGGCCGACGCCCAAGCCCTGATCCTGGCCTTAACTAAAGCTTACGGCACTAAGGACGATGCCATTGCTTTAATGGCCCAGTTCCACGCCCTCAAACAAGATGAGGGGGAGGATTTATCGGCGTTCCTTTGACGGCTTCAATTGGCACTGTGGACCCTGATCTCCAAGAAAGTCATCCAAGTGTCCGATCTAGAAGACTTCAGAACCGAACAATTTCTGCGGGGAGTGTTGCCTACACACCTGATAGCCACTAGGACCAGCTGCACCATTTCTACGGAGAATCCTCCTAACTTTTAAGACCTAATGGATCAAGAGCAAGATCAAGAGGTTATCCTGCAGTTCCATACCCCCAGCAAGGCTCGAGATCCTAAGCCATGGGCAGACGCGACCAGCTCCGCCAAGGGGGCCATTGGCGAGAAAGACCCCACGGCAGCAAGTACTCCAGAACCGCCCGACAGGGTCTCCAACACCTGCTCAGGCGTACCGAAGCCTGCCTCCTCTTTTCAGTCCAGGACCCGAACGTATCCTTCGCTGCTATGAGTGCGGGGGATAGGGACATATAAGGAGAAACTGCCCTCAGAAGGAAAACTACCATGTCAGTGTACTTTCGTTACTCATACAGAGGTTCAGTATCTACCGCTTGTGAGGATCTATAAAACTCGCCACCCTCAGCGCGCCTCCTGCCTGCCCTGCTCTGCGATCGGGTGCTCCGCTGCTCCCTCACCCTGCAGTGCATTATCTGGGCCACCCTCCTCCAGCCGCCGAACTACGGGCGCGAGCGCATCACGCGCAGACATAAATACGGAGTCTCCTGGTCCTGCCTCTAGGTTGCGCCTGTGCGGGGGCATCATCAGCGCTCCGCACACGTGATGTGTGCTCAGCAGGTTCCTGCTCCCCTTCTTCAACCCGCAGCTGCTATACGGCTCTCACCTGTCTCCTGCATCACTGCAATCAACCACAACCCGCACTGACGGCGCGCCTCCGCTCTGCTCCACACTCATTGGCTCTTCTCCCAGTTATATGCTTAGCCGGCCCACTGGCTCATCGGCTGAGCATAAACCTTTGTCATTCAAAGTGTTCACCGCTCTCCTTTTCCCTGCTGCCTTGCCTAGTGCTCTTGTTCCTAGATCTCTCTTCCTGACCCGGCTATCCCTTGGACTCTGCTCTTCTGTACTCATGACCCCGGCTACCATCGATGATTCGCACCTCTCCAACCCAGACTTCGACACACGTACCACGACCATTCTCATCTTTCCAATCCTGGCCTTGGCTAATAGTACCTTCAATGATCCATACGTCTCCAACCCAGACCCCGGCAGGTATCTTGACTTTCTGTACCTCTCTAACCCTGACCAATCTACACTCCAGACGTGCCCACGAGGCTGTGGGTTGGTGTTTATCTAAACCACACCTCGGCCTCGCGGTCCCGACTTGTTTGTGGTGAGCACTCCGTGACACCGCTGAAGTCGACGGAAACCATTACCCTATGGGGCCTCAGTAGCCAGAGTTACCCGATCAACTGAGTGATCAAGGTACAGATGAACATACCCCAACTCAATACCAACCTGATCCATCCCATGGAGGTGGAAGCACTGATATGTCCAGAACCCGGAGAACACCCGAGTGCACCCATTATTCTGGGAACCAATGCCGACGTGGTGCGATTATTGATCTGGTTGTTCCTCAAAGAAGCGGGAGAGGTGTCCTTGTCCTCCATGAGGATTCATCCAGCTTTAAAAGAAGAATGCCACGAATTTCTGTTCAAGAACGATGTGGGCGGTTCTTTAATCTGGAAAAGGGGGTGACCAAGATTCTACCAGGGGGAGTACGGCATTTGATGGCCCAGTCCAGCAGCCCTAGTGATGATGGAAGCGACTGGTATTTCTCATTGGAGTCAGACTCCGAAAAAGATGAGAAGAGAGGCTGGAAGGTGGTACCGGAGGTAAAGGAGTGGAAGTCTACGTTTCCTCGCCGGTTTGCTGTGTCTATCCAGAACATTTCCCTGCAACCTATCCAGCTGGATTTCGGTCAAGAGCTGGGTAAAATATACCCCCTGACAGATGTGAAACCCTTGGCTCGTGTGAACGCTGCCTCCGCCCAACACACCATCTGGCTGAGTGATGCTAACCGCTTCCGGGAACGTTCCAGTAGGATAGCACCCAGTGACGTGGAGGATGTCCAGGATGTCCTTAAAGATATGGAAGGCGCTGGCATTATAGCAGAGTCCCGTAGCTCCTATGCCTCTCCCATCGTAGTGGTGCGGAAGAAGAATGGCTCTGTGTGTTTATGTGTGGACTACCGAACCCTCAACCGGCGAACCATCCCAGATCAAAAAACCTTACTTTGAATTGGTAGAGATCTTGGGTGCATTGTCCGGCAGTCAGTGGTTCAGCGTGCTGAACCTATGGTCCGGATACTATCAGGTGCCCATGAGTCCTGAAGACCAGGAGAAGAAGGCATTTATCTGCCTGTTAGGGTTCTACTAGTTCACTCGGATGCCCCAAGGCATCTGTGGCACCCCTCCACATTCTAACGGTTGATAGAGAAGACCATTGAGGACATGAACCCCAGAGAGTGCCTGGTCTATCTGGACTATATAATTGTCTTCGGTTGGACACTGGAGGAGCGTCTTCTGAAGGTCCTGGACTGGTTGCAGAAGGAAGGTCTGAAGTTGTCCTTGGACAAGTGCAAATTCGGCCGGACCTACATCACCTATGTGGGCCATATTGTGTCCGCCGATGGGGTGGTGAATGACTTCACCAAGGTCGAAGCAGTGGTGAACTGGCCTCACCCCAGGAACATGGTGGAGCTCCGCTCCTTCTTAGGGTTCTGTGGGTACTATCGTAGATTCGTTGAAGGGTATGCTTGTAGCTCCAAGGCCCTGAACAATCTTTTGAAGATCTACCCTGAGGAGCCCCGGCAGAAAGCCACAAACCCCAGAAGCCCATTAGGTGCAAAATGGACACATGATTGCGAGAAGGCTTTCGTGCAGGTGAAGAAACTGTAACATAAGTGGTCACCACAAACCTGGACCGGACCGCGGGGCTGAGGTGGGGATAGATATACACCGACCTTAGACCATGAAGCCAGATCCGGGTTGCGAATTCCGTGGTTAAACATAGCCGGGTCAGGACTGGAGAAGGCAGGATAATCTGTGGACAAGCCGGGGTCAGGATTAGAGAAGGCTGGGTAAACTATATCCATGCTGGGGTTCGGCAACAGGACGCTTGAGCGAAGGTGCTTCAACGTAGAAAGGAACAGAAACAGGGGATGCAGTGCTTCAGCACAAAACAGCACTCCCTAGCCGGGTACAGCTGTGAGTAGTGGAGGCCACTGGAAGCAGGAGATTGCAGCAGGTAACAGGAACAACTATGCAGGCCTCTGCAGGAGGGATATGCAGATAGGTAACAGGAACACCGATGCAGGCCTCTGCACGAGGGATATGCAGATAGCTAACAGGAACTGAGGATCCAGTGCTACAGCACAGAACAGCACTCTCTAGCCAGGTACAGCTGAGAGTGGTGGAGGCCACTGGAAGGACACAGGGAACAGGCACTGCAGACAGGACAAGAAACACAGAGGCTTCAGTGTAACCGTGGCGGCGCGGCGGAGTCTGACAGTAACTATGAGCAATGGCAAGAAGGCCAAGGCAGGCCAAACAGGGATGCTGTGGCAAGCACAGTTACCAGAGAAAGTCTATGTTCAGCAACTTCGTGGTGGGCGGGGCAGGAGTTAAATAGAACAGGCAGCCAATAAGGCAGATATAGAAAATAAGCTGGTTGCTTGCTCAAGGAGCCGCGCTGTATAGATAATAGTCAGCAAAGAATGTATTATCAGTTTTCTCCGGTGACAGAAATGGACACTATATGAGAGATACTAGGGAAGCCTCCAGGGGAAAGTGCATCAGCAGCATCACAAATAAAGTACAGCTGAAGTATAAGCACAAAAGTCCAAACAAACACTTGTATATGGCGTGAAGTGTGCAATGTACTCACGATAAGTCGCCATGTCCCTTATCCTCGTGGCCACATATCAGCAATAAAGCTCAGTGTTTCTGTCGTCGTCTTGTCCAATCCTGGGATAGCAGCATAGTGAAAGAGGATCGGTATGACGTCCAGAACCTGAACAAACGTTGGAACTCACCAGCAAAAAATTGAATAAAAAAAACTTTATTAAGCTACATAAAAAATGTGACCATCCACATGGAGAACTAGAGCTAGGTTCTCCATGTGGATGTTCACATTTTTTTATGTAGCCTAATAAAGTTTTTTTTCAAGTTTTTGCTGGTGAGTTCCAACGTTTGTTCAGGTTCTGGACGTCATACCGATCCTCTTTCACTCTGCAGCCAATGAGGCAGAGCTGCATAGGAGGCAGCAAGAAGCAGGCTATAGTCTAATTGCAGAAGCAGGTGATGCTGATTGCAGAAACAAGGGGGGAGTTGTCTAGAAGCTGCAAGGTTCTGTAAGGAAAAGGTTTCAGCAAAACCCAGGAGCGGATTCCTTACAGAAACGTCTCACTGAAGCCCCAGTGTTGGCCTACGCCGACCAAGACCAACCGTACGTGTTGCACGTGAATGCCAGCTTCGATGGACAAGGAGCGATACTTCACCAGAAATATCCTACCGGGTTGCGACCTGTTGTCTACGTGAGTCATAACTTGAGCGACAAGAACTATCCTGCCCATAAGTTAGAATTTTTGGCGCTGAAGTGGGCCATTGTGGACAAGCCATACGACTTTCTCTATGGGGTAACCTTTGATTTAAGGAAGGACAATAATCCACTTACCTATATACTGACCTTTGCCAAATTGGATGCCACTGGACATAGGTGGTTGGACGCCCTGTCCAACTATAGCTTCACCCTAAAATACAAGCCTGGGCCCAAGAACATTTGTTGGTTACAGGTTCAATTAATTCTTTGTTGTATTGCCTAGTTGTTTTATTACTTAATTGCTTTGTTGCTTAGTGGTTCAATTAATTTATTAATTAATTGTTTTGTTGGTTAGTGCTTTTATTAATGGCATTTTTCGACTAGTGTTTTTATTTAGTGAATTGGGGTGTTTAGGGGTTTCTGTATGTTTTATTAGTGTGTCTTTTGGGCATTCATGTATTTTGATTACGGTGCCCATTGAGTGCTATAGTGGCTTATCATGCCTATATTATATGGGTATGATGTACCACTATGCCACTCAATGGGTACAGGGTGGGTATAGTGGGTCTGGGGTGGGTGGTTTGGCCTCCCGGGTGGGTAGCGGGGCAGGGTGGGTTAACCTCTTAATTACTATAGCGGTTGTTAACCGCTAAGGTGATTAAGGGGCTAGGAGCCATTAGAATGTATTTTGCTATGTATTGTTTCTGGCAACGGAGGACATGGACCTGCAGTAAGTTGATGAGGACACCCTTCATATTAGCAGGGGTAAGTAGAACGGTTTTTATTTACTTTGTTTATGCTGGCTGGATAATGTTGTGTTTAATAATGGGCAAATAATCTATTATCCATATCTGGATAATAGTTATTTTGCCCATTACTGTACTGTATGTGTTTGGGGGGGGGGGAGTATTTGAAATGTAGGCCATGTTTTTGTTTTTTTAAATACAGGAATGGTACCGCCGGCCAGCGAGGACCCACGGACACCACCGAGGACACCCGGGCGCCCACGGGAACCACCCACGGACCCCTGGACATCCACGGGGACCACCTGAGGACCCAGGGACACCTGCGGGAGGAACCAGGGACCCCTATGGGGCCCCCAGGGAGCCACAGGGACCACCCAAGGGCCCCCAGACACACATGGAGATGGACCCGGGAACCCCTAGACACCTATGGGGACCACTCGTGGACCCTGTTGGGGCCTGCGGGAACCAAATGAAGGCCCAACAGAGCCTAGCAGGGAACACCCGAGGGCCCCTAGACAACCGTGGGTTCCCCCCGCCGGCCTGTGGTATTAATCGTGTGTGTAAAAAAAAAATGGTTTTATGTGGGGGCACAGTGGGTGGGTGGGTTGTGTATTTGTTGTGTATCAGATATTATAATGTTTATTGGGGGCCTAGGAGGTGGGTAGTGGGTCTGTTGAATGGGTTAACCCCTTCATTAACTTAGCAGTATTAACCGTTAAGGTAATGAAGGGGTTAAGTCCACCTGCTACCCACCCGAAAGGCCTAAACACCCACCAAGGGCCAAATACCACCTTCACTCACCCCCGCTACCCACCGCATGGCACTGGTGGTTAACCCCTTCATTGCCTTAGCGGTTAGCCGCTAAGATAATGAAGTGGGCTGTAAATGCATTTTTCAGGCATCTGATTCATGCCGGGGGTCTCTGGTGCTGGTATTAATGGATATCAGCTACGGAGACCCCGGCATCAATCTGATGAAGGAAAAAGGCCCGATTTTTTCTAAGTCCCGTCTCGCTGCTTCTCCCCATCTCCCTGCCAACTTTTTGTGGCGATTCGATTTGGAGAGCAAATCTCCATTCTAGAGCGGCGATCAGCTGTTCGGGGCTACTAGAATACAGCGAGTTTGAAAAGCTGGCCATGAAAGGTGAAAAGTGGCTTATCGCTGAGTGGTTGGCATTTTTTTTTCTCTGCAAAAAAAAACCCGCCGATATTTGTTCTTCTTGCCAGCTTATCGGGGCTTACTGAATTGCTGTTGGCTTTTTTTTGGCGATAAGGGGCTTATCGCTGCTTATTGCATGAGGCCCTTAGTTTCTGCCACATCTCCCATAGGGTGGGGGAAACAGCGCTACATAAAGCTATTACTGAACTCGTCTCATAACTGCATTTAATAAACTTTGCCCCATTGATTGTGCTATTCTGTAGACACACGGAATATTATTAACAACTGAGGCACAAGAATGTGACAAGACTGTGTATTATCATTTCCCTTGTGCGATACAATGCATGCAAAAACAGGATGACAATTAGACAAAGGAATAGAAGACAAATGCTTGAAATCTATATGAGCCACTCCTGTGTTGTATAATTTACATATACTCAATATTACCCAAGCTCAGCGACACAACAAATTGCAGGCCAAAAAATAATTACAATTCAAAATTTCAAACGAGACAGGATTCAATAAGAAATATATTGACAAGTCTAAAGCACCTTGTATGGAAGGGGGTACTGGTGTGTGGGAGAGAGGGGGGAAAGAGGGGAGGAGAGTGAGGGGAAGTGGGGATTGAAGAGGGAAGGTGAGAGGGGGAAGAGGGAGAGAGGAGGAGAGGAGCCAAGTGTACCCACTGCCTACCTGCTGCCCTGGAGGATTGAGTGAGACTTTTAGAGGCCTGTGGAGGGGGCCTGCAGAGCTGCCTGCTGGAGGGTGCCCACGGAGATACCTGTCAGTGGAGCCTCCCTTCTATCGGGCTACAGGATGCGCCTCAGACAGGCGCCTCCAAAGACAGCCTCCAGGAGGCCCCCTCTGCTGATCTGGCCACGTTATGATTGCCAGCAGGGGCCCGGGCCCCGTTACTCACTGGGACAAGAGTCCCAGCTGTCCCCTACCCTCCCCCACCTTTTTGGCGGCCCTGCTCCCTCCAGCAAAAGCCCTATTCCGCAAACAGATTTGGACAAAAGGCGAAATCGCATTTCAGATCAAATCCGATGGTACGATTCAGATGTACCCAGTGGGATGTTTTTGTATCCAATCCACCTTCAGATTTCCGTGTGCGCGGGATGGATTTTGAGACAATTCACTGATCGATTTTGGGAAAATATTGTTTTTGACAGTTTCGCCGATCTCTATTTAACCCTAGCCTCTATTTTCTTTATTATTCATTTCTGTAGCTAATATATCAGTGTCCCAGTGCAAAACTGGCGCATGAAACAGCACCAGGTTTATGAAAGGCAATGGGATTTTTTCATTTGAGTAATTTTATGCTTTTTTTTGTGCTCTGGTTTTGGAGCTAGGATTCTTTGATGCATTGCCCTGTTGCACAGCGGAGCACCCTTAATAATGTATATATGTGGAACTATAGCATACTAGAATTCCTTTATTAAGTGGATGATGTATAAAAATATTCGGTCTGCAAAACGAGACAAAAACACTAGACAAATCAAAGGAATAAATGTGGCAGCTTTAGTTGATGCATTTGTTTCTAATTTGTGCCCCTGTAATTAGAGATGTGCAAAAACGTTTGCCCAAGTTAGTGAAATTGCCCATTTTTTAGTTGTGAATAAAATCGTGACCTAGTCAGCGTTCACAATTCGTCAAGAATTAAGTCAATGTGCATTGCAATTTTGCCTAATATGCTAATATGCAACATTTTCTCTAAAATCGTTATATTTTCTTAATACTGAGACTATAAATAGGGTCGCTCAGTGTCTGGCAATATTTCGCGTAAAGCTTGAGCATCAGCAACATCTAAAACAAATTTTGCCTGGTTATTATCCCTTTGAGACCAGGCGAAATTGGGGAGGGTGGAAACACAAAACATTTTGGCAGCTGCATTTTCTCACATCTGATGCCTTTGCAGCCAGAATAGTTTCATATTAAAGCAGTCATTTATTAAAGTCTTGACCACTGCAAAAGTGGGGCAAAAAGAAAAGTGCCATAAATATCCAGGAAATACGTTCCCATTGAAATCAATGGCATTTTGTTTTCAGATAAATATGGGGCAGAAAGTTTGCTCTAATTCTATTTCAGGTGGAATACTATAAGAAATAAGCACCCATATTCCTTAATTTTGCAAATAATAAAAAATGCACTTGAACCATGACTGATTTTTACACTCGGCATCGCCTTTAGCTATTTTCTTAATGAGTTATAAGACTTGATACTTGTGCATTCTAGCTAGAGTAATGAAGACACATAGGTAAAAATGTGACAAACATTGAATCTGCATTGCCTTACAGACCTTTGAACGCTATTGAAATTTACACCCACACGTTGAGTGGGCATAATAAAACTTTTTTCCACTTAAACGGCAAACAGTTTAAAAATAAAGTGGAATAAGTTTTATGAAGTTAAGTAATCTGAATTCCCCCGTGGGTCGGCTGTTAACCCCTTTCATTGCTGGTTCAATGCAAAGTTCTCTGTAATGACTTAAAGCTGCAGTTCAGTGAATATCCTGCATGTGTGTTTTTTTTAATAAATCAGTTCTGTAGTAAGAAAAAATACTTTTAGCATTTTCTGTTTTTAAAAAAACAACTTTGAAAGACCAATTTTCTTGTATTCTATTTTAACAGCCATTTTCTAAGGCACTGCCCCTTCATGTCCTGTCACAAGCCCTGGCACACCCCTTTGTCAGCCCTGCCCTCCCTATAGCACGTCATTGCAGGAGTGCTCATGAATATTCATGAGCTTCCACTGAGTGACAGAGACAGAATATAAACATATGCCAGCTCTAATTATGTCACCAAATTTCACCTATTAATACATGGAGAACGAATTGACCTGCAGCTATACAGTTCTTTAGGTAATTAGAGATTGCACACATGAAACTATTGAAGTTAAAAAATAAATAAAATAAAAAAAAGTCTGAATTGCAGCTTTAAAGGGGCAATCCCTCCAAGGACCAAAGTGAACTAATTTCAGTGACATGTGTAGGGGGTCTCATCTGGGTAAAACAATGATTTTACCCATAGTCGCCACCTATAAGTATTCTTAATTTATATTTTAAGGTTGGGGGGGGGGGTTGACTTCCTCTGGCTTATCTCTGTTTGGGGCGTGTCACGGCACCACGGCAAGTGGTTGTGCAGCAAAAGTCCCATCTCCCCACCTCCCCATTACTTTATTAGCTCTCTGATATGTACAAGGTGGGATAAGGGTAAAGAAAACACTTGATTGACAAACCCTTCCCTATTCAGAGGTCCCTAAGAAATTAAGCTGGCCGACTATGGGGGATTGCACCTTTAAGACTTTTCCAGTAGTATTAAGGCGATGATGCAAGAATAAATTAGGTTCTCTGTGATGTGTAAGCTTGTCATGCATAAATCATTACTGAAAGTAAAATCATGTGTTTAGAGTTTTCATTTGTTTTCTAGTTTCGTACTTAGTGGTATGTTTAAATTTCTTATGTTTCAAAGCCATTGAATGAAATGACAACTTGAGAAATGCCAATATACTGTAGTTAGTTGACTTCTAGCGAAATCCTAAAAAGCGAAGTTTATTTAATCTACGTGCCATTATACAGTGTTTACATTGCAGATATCAGGATTGGCCTAGCAGCCTGCTTGGAAGAAGGCAAAACCCATCCTCTTAAATAATGAAATCTTACTTACAACCAGGGGGTTTCCTGGTGTAAAATGGGCATGGTTGTAAACTTGGAGGCCAGAAGTCTTCCATAAAAAGGGGGACAGCCGAAGGAATTACTTACTGCTTTGAGAACAGACCAGAACATGAAGCAGTCTGTCCTATTCAATATAGTGAGAAGCAGAGTAATGCACAGTTAAAGATATATATCCGTAACTCTGCATTTGTTTGAGTGGACGTTAATGTATCCTTTACCCTGTGTTACCCCACCATCAGTTTCATTCACTTGAATGGAAATCAATGCATTTGATGTTAACTGTGTGTTACCCTAAAACTCCATATTGAATAGAGACAGAGAAAGAAACATAACAGATAACGTCATCTTTGCATATCTTTTTTTTTCAGTATGTGAGCCATTTGCAAGTCAAAAGGAAGTTATTTTGGGGGGGAAAAAAAGAAAAAAAATCCATTTAGATTACTTCTTGCTTTTAAAACCCAACGTGAATGTTGTTTTTCCATGATTTTCAAGGTAATAGCCTACAGGAAACGTAATAAATTATTTGACCTGATCTTCTAGAAATAGTATATGGAAGCAAAGCTTAATAGCTTTTTTAATGCAATGCATCATTAAAGTTCTTTGTAGTGATAGTCACCATAGAGACTCTTTCCATACAGAACCAAGATTGCAGCCATTAGAAATCGTTGTTCAAGGCACACAGAGCTTCTGCAGGAACATTACTTCTATTATCCATTAAAGTCACGGAAAAGAGAGTGGAAGTGACTGTATCAATTCAAGAGAGAACAATACAAATGAATATTAAAGATGTAAAGAAGACTGGGCTAGGCAAAACTATCAGTGTAAAGCTAAAAGTCCACATTAAAAATAGATCTGATGTTCTAGCATGTTCTTGCCAGATTCACTTCATTGATTCCTTTCATTTGACATTTTAGCTGTATTTATACACTGTAATTTATGCAATAGAAATATGATTTATTGTTATGGTCAATTATCAGAAATCAATAGCATAATTAGTGTCATACTTTTCGGCATGTGTGGTCCCATATGTGTAACTGTGTGCCTTAAATTGTATCTACCGTCCCCTGGGGGATTAAGTCTCCTTCACAATAAAATGACAGTTTCCATTCGTGTGGTGCTGGTTAGAGAAACGGTCTGCCTTACTTCATTGACTGTCAGTCATCCTCAAATGTAATGTGACTACTGTCAGCATGGAAACGTGCAAAATGCGCTAATATAAGAAGGCAAGCTAATATATGTATAGAGCTAGTAATATATTTATAAAAGAAATTAGCATCAATTAATTAAAATACACAGCATATCTGCAGGAAACCAACATGCAGTAAGCAATGTAAAAATATTTCACTGGACGGACGGCCATATTTTTAGTTTAGAAACGCATATACTGTAGATATTGCACATGATATTTGATGAAGATTAGACCTCAAATCTACTCAATTTCAGCACGTTACCCTTTTGTGAGTTCTCTACTAAAGTCTCCCGACTGCAAAACAAAGGCAAATCCAGTACCAACGAGTGGAACCACATTGATCAAATCAAAGAATGGAAAGTGAAGTATGTAAAAGTGTGGTACTGTAGTTGGATAGAGGGGGGGGGGGTTAAGTAGGGCTGTGCTTGTGCAAGCTCGCCCAGCCCACCTTTAGAGAGCAGGTTTTGAGATGCAGCTGTGAATGAGGAGTCCATTGATACTTCTTCCTCTATTAGAGAGGTAAAGAGAACATTCACAGAGATAGTGTTAGGACTTGCAGAAGAAGAGAGGACACTGTGATGGGGTCTGCAAGCTGACTAATGCTTTGGCCAAAGAATTTAATTAAGTGACCCTCACTTATGAGAGAAGAACAGATAAGTATTTAACTATATGTAACATGGTCTGTATTTTCTGGCCTATCTCTCCTCCCTGTCATGTAACTCCTAGCAGTCTAGGCTATGACAGGTTAATCTGTGGGATTTTAACCCCCTCATGCCCCTCTTATGAGTGACAGAAGTGTGGTGGGGACTCATGGCCTTTGTAAGCCTATCTGGTATAGGTATAGACCATGAGCCCGTCCCTTCTGGTTCCTCATAGGAGGGAGTGGCAAAATTAGTCAGTCCTGCTCTGGAGGAGTAAGAGAGAGCAGTAGAACTGTGAGACTCTCCCATCGCGGGATGAGCGTGCTCACCCCAGCCTTTGGGCTAGGGGACATCTGATTCAATCCACAGATGCCCTGTAAGACCAGGGGCAATCACCATCCAGAGGCCTGGGACCTCTGAGACTGCACCACTGTGAGGATGAACTGCAGTGAATGCCAGCCAATAAAGACCCTTGTTCATTATACTCCTGTCTGAGTGTCAGTCCCTGGGCAGGAGGGAGACATGTGCAATAGTGGGGGCTGATCTCTGGGCACCCTGGAGCCCACTAAGGCTGGAGGCGCTAACCACCAAGAGAAAGAACTACAGAGAAAGAACCTAAGCCTGTCCTGATCTCCATACCACCGCAGCTCCAACTCAGCTCTCCTGACCCTAACAGGTATCCACACCACACACACAGGTAGCAGAAGCTGTGCATCTCCCAGTTGGGGGGGAGGGAGGTGGGAACAGTGATACATATATGATTTGTAACTTTGGATGTAGCATTGGGGCTTTGTCTTGTTGTATAAATTGTCACATACCCAGTAACACTCCTTACTGACATAAATATATTTGGTGTGGTGGGTATGGGATTTGAGCTTACAGGGGTGTTGTGTCTGTGCTTGTATTGTACAGAAGTTTTGGTGCATACTGTAGGTATGTATAGGAAGAAAATACATTTAAAAAATGCCCAATACAAAATCTATTAACTGAGGTGAATTACAAAGACAGAGAGGCGAGGGAAAAATGAAAAGAAGAAATGTAATACATGTGACAAAAATAAATGGAAAACAGGAAGAGAATCTGATGAAAATTCAAATATTAAAGAAATATGGGATACGGAGATCCCATGTAGTGTGCTAAAATAAAACCTTCGCTCTTTGTTCGTGTTTATTTTATTTATTTGTATTATTTTTTTTTTGCAACTTAAATTTTTTATTTTGTTCAAAGCATAGTATACATCAGTGAGTTAGATAACGACGGCTCACAGTATCAGCTTACTGCATGTGTCAATCTTCATTGTAAGTGGATAGACATCTTTGGACATACAGGGTAGACAGACAGACAGACTGGGGTGGGTCTCCGGCTAGGGGTCGGAGGGCGGGGACAGACAAAGAGAAGGGGGGAAAAAAGGAGGGGGTGGGGGGGGGGGTGGGAGTTGGGGGTCTCCTTCCGTGATTCCGCCTAGCCTACCCTTGCTGCGTTCTTGCGTCTGAGGAATTTGTGCGACCCGCGAGACAGCCGACTCTCAACTGGTTTTCTCTCTCGCTTCCTATAAGTACCCTTCCAGGGTAAGCGGGGTTTTCAAGGGAGGGGGGAGGGGGGGGGGAGATATCTATGTGTGTACGTGGATCCCGTCTCTAAGCGCTCCCTCATTGGGAGAACGCATTTTCAATATTAAAGCCAAATTGTGGTCCTTTCTACTCCTGGATATCTTCTGGGCTAACCATGGTGCCCAGACTTTTTCAAAATTTTCGCCAGTGTCGTTGACTAGGCTTGTCAACATTTCCATCTGGCATACGACCAAATTCTATTTCTAATGTTTGTAATTGAGGGGAATAGTTTTGTTTCCAGCGGTGCTGCAGTATCTCCCCTCATCGCCATAGCCAAAAGAGCTATCAATTGTTTTCTCCTTTGGTGAACCCGGGTTGCTGGTCTGTTACAAGAGCAACAGCCATGGGTCTAAGGGATGGGTTTACCTGTAATTTTATTCAACCAGTCTTTAATGAGTCCAGACTGGGACGATTTGGTTTTTTTTGGTTTTACGGGCAGACAACAGCAATGTGTAACAGGTCTGCCTCGACTTGTCCGCCATGTCGTGACACAATGGGGAATAACTGTGCCTGCAGGAATTTAGCTAGTTTTGTGGGAGTATGGTACCATCGCATCATTACCTTATATGCGTTCTCCCTTAAGGTTGTGCATATCGAGCTCTTGGAGGTCGCCGTCACTATCTTTGTCCAGTCCTCTACCTCCAATTCCTCGCCCAGGTCTGTCTCCCACTGAGTCATGTATCTGGTTTTGTCTTTTACTGTCGTGCTAGAACCGGTCACTTCTTTGTACATCTGCGATGTGAGTCTCGCCGTGGATGTCCCTGATCGACAGAGCTTTTCGAAATTCGTCATAGGGGACTGTGGCTGAACTTTTTGATAGAACGCCCTCATCTGGAGGTACCTAAAGATCTCGGCATTGGGGATGTGATGGTCTGATTTGACTATTTCGAAAACATTTATGCCTTGTCTCCCCTCCAGATCTATTAATCGCTTTATGTTGTTTTGTTTCCAGATAGAGAAATCTGTGCTGGACTGGCCCGGAGCAAAAGGGGGTTATTCCAAATTGGTGTCATTCCGACGCCCTGCTAGTCAGGCCGCATTTGAGCCTCGTGCCTGCCCAGATCGAGAGCGAGTTGGTCATTGAGGATAGCGGCAGTTTGGTGCTATTGCGCACCTTCTTAGGGTACCAAATCAGGTGCTCCAATTCCAATGGGGAGCATACCTCTCGCTCTAACGCGACCCATCTTTTAGAGTCGGGGTTAGTGTGCCATTGCACAATTTGACATAATTGGGCCGCTCGGTAGTATGACAACAAACAAGGTACCGCTAGCCCTCCCGCCCCCGTTTGTGTGCGCATTATCTGTTTGCTCACCCTCGCCTTTTTGCCTCCCCAGATAAACTTATCTATCTCAGTTTGGAGGGAGAGAGTATCCTTCAAACTTAACGGCACTGGAAGCGTTTGAAAAAGATATAATAGGCGAGGGAGCAAGTTCATCTTTACGCAGTGGATTTTGCCGATCCATGAAATTTTATTTTTAGCCCACCTATGAATATCCTCTCTCAGGGTCCGCATCAGTCGCGGGTAGTTAGCCTGGTAAATTGTGTTATATGTCCGCGTGATATTAACCCCCAGATATTTGATTTGTTGCTGTTGCCAGCGGAAATTGAAGTTTAGGGCAATTAATTTTTCAACGTGTTTAGGGAGGTTTATGTTAATAGCCTCCGATTTGCTCTGATTAATTTTGAACCCGGAGACCCTATTGAAACGTCCCAATAGATCGAGCAGGTTTGGCAGGGAGGTGAGGGGCTTGGATACTGTCAGGAACACGTCATCCGCATAGAGTGCCACCTTATGCGTCTGGTTTCCGATGGCAATACCTGAGATATCTTTGCTATCCCGGATCTGGGCCGCCAGCGGCTCCATACACAGTGCAAAGAGGAGGGGGGAGAGCGGGCATCCCTGTCGTGTTCCGCTCTTAATTTGGAAGGGGTCTGAAGCGAATCCCTGGTGGGTAACCCTAGCCGACGGGGTCGAATATAGCACGAATATAGCTTTTATTAATTTGTCTCCCATTCCAAATGCTCTAAGCGTGACTTCCAGATATGGCCAGTCTATCCTATCAAACGCTTTTTCCGCATCCAGACTGAGCGCCATAACTGGTATATCTTTGTAATTGGCTATCTCTATCACATCAATAATCCGTCGGGTATTATCAGATGCTTGTCGACCCTGGATCAAACCGACTTGATCTGGGTGCACCAGTCTGGGTAGGACAAGACTCAATCTATTGGCCAATAATTTGGAGTAAATTTTGATGTCCGAATTAATCAGGGATATAGGTCTGTAGCTTTTACAGTCCTGCGGGTCTTTCCTTGTCTTATGTATTACTGAAATGGACGCTTGGAGCATCTGGCTAGGGAACGGGGATCCGTTCAACACTTGGTTAAACATACGGAGTAGATAAGGGGCTAATTGTTTCCTAAACTTTTTGTAATAAAGATTCGAATATCCGTCGGGACCCGGGGCTTTAGAGAGTTTCAGGTTTTTCATAACCTCCGATAATTCCTCCATTGTAAAATCTCTACCTATCACCTCTCTGTCCATCCCGCTCAAGCTGGGTATATTTGAGCTTTCTAGAAAATTCACTAGGGCCTCCTTGTTCCCTGCCGATCTAGTTACCTTATCCCCGTCATATAGTTTTGCATAGAAATCATTGAATTCCCTTACAATTTGCTTGGGATTGGCGGTAACTTCCCCTGTTTCTCGCCGTAAAGCTTGGATACTATAATTACGTGTTTTGGAGTTAATCATATTAGCTAGTAAGGTATCTGGTTTGTTTGCTTTCTCGAAAAATCTTCTCTTTGACCAACTTAGCGATTTCTCGGCCTGGGAGGTGAGAAGTAGGTTTAGCTTAATCTGGGTGTCTTTAATTTGTTGCAGAGTCGCTGCATTGGGTGATCTTCTATGTTGTTCCCAGTGCTGCTTTAGCTCTGTTTGTACCTTAATAATTTTTGCGTTGCGCTCTTTTTTCTTTTGGGCTCCCATACTAATCAAAACCCCCCTCAGTGTTGCTTTATGTGCCTCCCAGAGGGTTATATGTGAGTCAACGCTATCTTTATTTTCACTGAAAAAGTATTTGATCTCGTCTTTGATCTTTCTCTCAAGGTCCGGGATCTTTAGTAGGGAATCATTTAATTTCCAGTTTGCTCTTGGTCTTTCCAAACCTATCTGAGTGCACCTTAGCTCGATCGGTGCGTGGTCAGACCATGAAATATCATGGATCCCAGAATGGGTGACCGCGGAGACCAGTCTACTAGATATAAAGAAGTAATCGATTCTACTAAATGAGTCGTGTGGGTGTGAGTAGAAAGTGTAAAGCTTTTCTAGCGGGTGGGTCTCTCTCCATGCGTCTATTAGTTGGAGATCTATTAAGCCTTGCTCTAGCGCTGAAGGTCGTGGTTTGGGCTTGTGCTTATGAGGACCCGATCTGTCTAGGGCTGTGTTCATAGCCGTGTTGAAATCCCCTCCTAGAATTAGAGCTCCTTTGCTAAAAAAATTTAGGACGTTAAATGTCTTTGTGAAAAAATCTGCCTCATGGACATTTGGGGCGTACAGCGTGGCTATTGTTATGGGTTGTGTATTAATGGATCCTATGAGCATCAAGAACCTGCCCTCTTGATCTTTCTTCACTTTGTCTTCTACTAAGCCCACCCTATTATGAACTAGGATTGCTACACCCCGTTTTTTTTCTGAAGCGGAGGATAGAAATACCTGGTTGTATTGCTTGTCGAAGTATTTGGGAGCACTAGTGGTGCTGAAATGCGTTTCCTGGAGTAGGATGAAGTCCGCTCCCTTTTTTTTGTAGTCTGTGAGTGCTATCTTTCGTTTGCATGGGGAGTTTAGCCCCTTAGTGTTGTGTGATATAAAGGTTAGAGGCTTGTGCTCCTAGTGCTACTTTTTGATATGTCGGGCCGCTACGGTGTTGTTTCTGTTCCTCTGCAGTACTCAGCTCTGTGCGGGGCTTCAGTGGGGGACCACTTGTGTAGGAGACAGTGTGGGAGGGGGTAGACACAATAGGTACATGGGATACATAAGGACGGGACAAAAACACGTACAATACACACATCAACTTGGGAGAGTAAACGGTGGCATAGTACCACTTTCTCTCCCTTGCCTGTGGGACGGTGGGTCTCTGGAACACGCCCTCCATCTTCCTCCTTCTCCAAAGGGCTGTGTTGTACCACCTCTTCCCCAGGACTTCCTCAGGATCTAGGGCAACTGCCCCAGCCCGAGGGTAGACACACACGGCGACTGAAGGACCGACGTCCCAGCCGACAAACTATTAGCTTTATTAGTCCAAGCTGTGATGTTGACTAAATTCGTGGTTAAGCTAGTCTACGTAAAACCTTTAATGTAAGAATAAACAAAGATCTGACCTTATAACAATAACTTTCCTCAACCTGACCCCATTTCCTCTATAGTTCCCAACAAATTTGCCTCTTGTAGCGACTGCTAAGCCCAAGATCTCCGCTAAATCGTTTAGGTACATTCCCTTCTCCTCTAACTCTTAGCTTCAGCTTAGCTTAGCTTCCCCCCCCTGTTGTGTCTGTGCGTCAGGCCCTCCCCTTGAGTCTCACTGCCTGCCCTTCACTTTTTTCATCCAGTTCTCTGCTTTGGAGCCCCTAGCTCGTATCTCTCCTGTCTCCCTATCTTTCTATGTTGGTAACTCTCCTATTCTCTTGTCTCACTTTATTAAGCTTCTATCCCCTTCTTCTGTGGGCACTCAAACCTCTAACTCCCTCTCCCCCCTCTCGCCCCCTCCTCATCTCCTATTCCTCACTTTCTATCTAAATGGCGCCCCCAGTTTTTCCCCGCAGCGACCTGGTCTACTCTCCTCCTGCCTTTTCCTATGGGCTCCCTTATCCTGGCGCCTCTGTGTGTGCCTTGTTTGCCCCTTCTGCTAGCATGCTTGGGATTTCTTCCGGCCTCTGCCGCTGCTCGGTGCTGTGTGATGTTCTTTGCTGGTTTGCTTCCGGTTTCTTGCTCCGGCTCCCGCCCCTTCCGGCTCATCTGCGTCCGCCGCCATCTTGGATGTGGCGTCTCGCTCTCGATCCTCTCGCGTGAAGTGCTGTCTCCTCCCTTCTGACGTCATCCGCTGCCGCCCCTTCTCAGTTGGACTCCGGAGCTGTTCCAAGATGGCCGCTAGTCTCTGTCTGCTGTCATCGGGGATCCAGGTAAGTGATGCAGTGATAGATTTGGGCCTAGGCGCTTCTGGGCATTAGTGGGGATGCCGTGGGGGGGGGTGTAGCTGTAAGGGAGATCTCGTTGGGGCCTCAGCGGGTGTCTTAAACGAACGGAGAGGGGGGGGGGTCAACTTTAACTCTTAGTGAACCATGTGCCTCTGTCAGTCCCTTTACCGTGGGCTGCAGGCTCGGTTATTCTTATCATATCTTCCTGCCTCCCGCCATGTTGGGTCTGGAGCTGATCTGTTTCCCGCCACTTCGTCCGTAATTTTGTCTTGCAGGCCCAGTTTCGTAAGAAAGGCCCCTCCATCTTCCGCCCTCCTTATTGTTGTAGATGCCCCGTTTCTGGATACCAGGAGCCCGAAGGGGAAAATCCACCGGTACTTAACCCCTTCGTCCCTGAGGATTTTAGTAATTGGGGTAAGTTGTTTTCTTTTCAGCAACGTGGTGGGGGAGATATCCTGAAATACCTGAATTTTGTGTGACTCAAAGGAAGGATTATTGCGGGTCATTTGGCAAAATAGTTCTTTTATTTTAAAGTAGTGGAAGCGGGCAATGATATCTCTCGGGGGGTCTCCCTGCTGTGGCCTGGATCTCAGGGCCCTATGACAGCGATCCAGATGAAGCTCCTGGGTCGTCTTATCTGGCATCAGCTGGGTCAGCCACCGGCCCACGAAGTCTTCTGGATCGGGCTCTTCCTCTGAGACTCCCCTTATCCTCATATTATTGCGTCGCTCCCGGTTTTCGGAATCCTCCTGTTTGTCTAGGAGATCCTGGATGGTGTCCTTCAGTTGGGACAGTTGCTTGTCTGTTTTGTGGAGCGATTTAATAGTTGAGTCCAATTTCCTTTCTAAGGAGTCAGTCCTGGATCCGATGCTGCTTATGTCCGCTCTCAGGGTCGCCACCTCGGCTTGCAGGCACCTCTTAATGTCCGCGCAGAACTCCTGCATATCGCGTCTCCGCATGATTCGGTTGCCGCTGTCATTATCCCCCTCTGCTTCCGAGTCGGAGCCGCTTGGCGGGAGGCCCTCATGGCTTCTGGCGCGCGGCTGATCTCCCTTGCCATAGTAGTCTGTCATCACCGTGGAGGGGCGCTTTGAGCGTGTCCCTTTTGACATCTTGGGGGTATCCGGGGGCTGTGTGGTCAGTTTTTGTAGGAATCAGTTAGGTTTTAGCACATTTCTTAATTAATTATTGTCGCCTGGGAACGGAGCTAAGAACTCAAGCGTCCATTCAGTCCGTTGTCGCGCATCATTTATTTGTATTATTTAAAGGGTATTGGTAAGAATTGTTTCTTTTTGTGGCACTGTACATCTAGATTTCACTCATAATCCTGGCTGTAGTACATGGGATATTTAAGTTTTACAGACAATAATAATGCGTGCCCTGTTTACAAAATGACCAAACACTAAAGAGACGAGATAGCCAAGATCGACCAGTTATGCTTTATATCGCATTTTTCTAAACTTCTATTCCCCAAATCTATCGCTTGTTTAATCAAGAACTATCAACCCCATCTGCCGGGCCCCCTATTTCTTTGATTGAACAGACCTTCAGCACTCCTCCCCCAATGATGGATGAATGTAACTACTAAAAGTAATATTCTGAAAAGCCTCACTCTACATTCATAGAGCAGGGGGGTCTATTCAAGTTTTCAAGGGCCATTGCGTGTGCCACCTGTGCTGAAGTAGGGATATCCTTAAAACCCGACCTGTTGGTGGCCCTTGAGGACTGGAGTTGACCATTCCTGTCATAGAGTGTTGTCAAAAACAATGCGGTGACCCACAACCTTTAAACACTGTGATGAAGCAGCTCTGGGGTTGTCTGTGACCTTCTCCTTGCTCCAACAGCACAGGTGAGGATTCAAGATACACTAGCCACAGATGGAACTACATTTCACTCTAATCTGACTGTGTCGATGAATACAAATGAAAGCTGTAGGGCTGAATGTACTAAGCGGTGCTATGCCATATGATACCTCCCCACACTGCAAGACACTTTCAATTGAATCGGCTGTGAGATATGTTTGAGAGCCGGAAGGTGTCTTATCATTATGGCAGAACACTGTTTGGTTCATTTGGGCCATAATCGCATCCATTGGATTTTGTTTTCATGTCTTGATAAAGGAGACAGACCCTGAGAACCATTGTATGATTCATAGTCACAAGAAGACTTACTTTTTAAGATACAGACCCATATATACTCAGAGGACATCGCAAAATGGATGGTCTGTGTCTCCCAGCACAGGAAGGTATGTTAAGAAATAGCATAGCTGCAGCATTTCCTTTTAAGGCCGAGTCCATGGTCCCTGCTGGCGTGCTGAGGCACGCTGAGGCGCAGGGAAAGCGAGTGCTTTCCCTGGCCTTGCGGTTGCTTACTGCACGCGCTGTCAGCAGCCGTCAGGGGGTGGGCTGGGGGCGTGCGTGTCACTGGCCGAGGGCGGGCCAGTGATGTCACGGAGCTGGTTCGCCCTCATTGGGCAAACCGCTCACGTGACCGGCCTGTCTCGCCGGCAAGCGGGGAAATTTAAAATTCCCCTAAGACCTGCGCTTCTGCAAGCGCGCGGAAGCGCAGGTGAGCCCCTACTAAAGCTGCTCTAATTGCGACTGTAGGGGCTCAGTGCTGAGCGGGAGCGCGCGTCAGCACGCTTCTGCAAGCAAGCGCCAAACATGTCCGGGGCCTAAGCCTTGCTGGAAATGCTGTAGCTATCAGCTATTTGGGGGGTGGGGAGGGTTTGTCCTCCGAATATTTTGACAATGCAGAATCTGCTGATATGAGTGTCAAAGGAAAGCATACATTGAAGTGAAGGTGTGAAGAGTTGGATAGATCCGCACGGGGCAAAGAAATTAAAGAGATAAATGTAAATAGTTTTCCAGTAATTGGCATTGTAATAAGGTAAAGAAAATGTGAGTAAAATTATACATTATATATATTTAAATAAATATATATATATATATATATTATATATATATATATATATATTTGATATATATATCAAAAGGGAGGTGTAATTTTTAAGAAGTGTTCAGAGTGCCAAACTAGAAACTTTATAGTTTCCGGTCGCCATGTTATGTCCAAGGATTCCTTCAACACTGAAGGCCCATGGACAACAAGCTAAACCTCAGTTTTGATAAAGTAGACCAAAAAAACAATAAAGATGACATCACACCCATAAAGGTAAAATCTACAGTACTGGATGTCATATATTAAAAGCCTTTTTTTTGGTTTGTTTTTACTTATTTTAGGCTGTCAAAAATTTTTCTAGTTAGCTTGTCATCATTGCCTATAGTATTGTTTGGTACCCAAACCCTTGGTGTTCTTTGGTCATTTAAAATGTAGGGGGTTAGTAATAGCACGGAAACGCCTATACACTTCAACGGGAGTTTCTGTCCTACAGTATAGGGACCCAATCTGAAGTATCACAGTTTATTGAAAAAAAACCTTAAAAACAGAGTAAAATAAGTCTTCCACACAAGCACTGTGAGAAAAACAAAAGTTATTACTTTTAAACCTATGTTTTGTTCATAATGTCAATTCAGGTTTTAAAATATAGGAGACTCAATAAGTGTAAGTGCCTAACACAGCCGTTGAGAGAAATGTAGGTGAGCTCCAATCTATTTGATGATTACCACGGAAACATTGCAAATATTTTAGCGAGACCAATAGTAACAACTTGTCATGTTGCTATATATGGTCATTTTCCACGCTATCCAAGCCTTTGCATTTTTTTACAGTATATCTAAAAAAGACCCTTAGCAAATAAGAGTGTTGCCAGTCCTATGAAAAAATGTACACATAAGTGTAATCTTTCCCAAGGAGCAGAACAGAATTATACCTGTCAAGCCAGCCTTTAGAAATGTGCAGTTCAAATAGAAGGCTTGTCAGGGAATAAAGCAGGAAGGAAACTAGAATTTCCATGACATATAAAATGCGTATTCCATTTACAGTCTATCAAATTAATATGAAACCTGAAGGTCGTATACTACCTAAGTAATAATTATCCAAAATGACAAGTACAGTAGAATTTGACTCTTGAGAATGAAACACAATCCATATTCATTGCAGTGGGAATGCTTTTCAGATACAGTATGAAACCTGTACATAGTTTTAATACATTCACTGATTTTCTCCTTGAAATTCCTAAAATGCTTCACAGGCCTCCCTGCCAGTGAACTGACTAAACATGTTTGAAAACAGATTTTTCTTTTTACCAGTTGTTGCATTTTTTTTTGTTCATGTTGCGCCATATTTAGCATTCTTTGTTTTGTACACTTGTATTCTTTTGTTAATATTCCACTATGATCTATAAAAAGTAGTGCTCTTAAAAGCAATATTCATAAGCCACAAAGCACATCCATAGGGCTACTTAGTGAATAATTACTCAATAGGTAATTTTGTAAATATAGTATACTTTATTTGCATTTCTTTCCATGCCTTTCTTGTTAAAAAAAAGATTTAACATTTTCCTGAAAATAATAATGACAAGTACCATACAAAAATATGAATGATCTTTTTCCTCGCACGTTTAATGAAGTTCATGGTTGTTAAATGACCATAAAGGAATGCCTAACATTTTGTTCACCTAAAAAGATCAATAGCTGTTAGTACAATATTGTGATTCCAACACTTAGGATAACACATTATAAGGGAATCTATACAGTGACTAACTTGGAGGAATATGGAGAGATAATAATTAGGCAGATTACATCTCTCCGTTGAGTGTATCTATTCCGGTCGTGATTCCTTAATCCAGCCGGCATCTGCAGAGGGCTATAGGGGGCCTTTTTCCACGCATGTGCACTCGTACTACACATCACGCTAACATCCGCACACACGCGGAGGTGATCCTGCAGTGAGTGCTACGGAGTCAGTCACAGCGCGCGGGACTGCTACATTAGAGAGGGAAATAAACATCGCCCCCTTGCCTGATCAATGGTGGAGCCGATACGATGAGGACATCATTTGACCTGGACATGCATTAACTTTTACCTATATGTAAGTTTTTACATTTTTGTTGTTTACAATACATTATACCATATCCTTACCTTGGTGCGCTCCTTGGCTTTCTTTCTTGGTTATCTGGTTCGCCGCAGAGTATTCCACCGGAGTCCATCTTTGAAGTGGGTGGAGACACTTCGAGCCACAGGAGCTTAAAGAGGAAGGAGAGAAATCATTTACTTTCTGCTATCATAGGAAGCAAGAGCGTGGACTGAACATTCTTTGACGAGTATTGAGTTCAGCCTATTAGCCAGGATTTTACTATAAATTTTCAAATCCGTATTAAGCAATTAAATTGGCCTGTAGCTACCACAACACAGAGGATCCTTACCCTCTTTAGGGATCACCACTATATTGGCTTTCGTCATCTGTGGGAGGATCTGTTTTCCGCTAAGAAAATCGTTAAATAAATCTACTAAACATGGTCCTAGTATTCCTATAACATTTTTATAGTACCAATTTGAAAAAACATCTGGGCCCGGTGCCTTTGACGGCTTCAGTGAGCTAACTGCCCTTACTAGCTCTATCTGGGTTTTTTGAGCATTTAACATTTTATGGTCTTCCTCTGTCAATTTTGGGAGATTGCAATCTCTAAAATAATCCTCAATCTGGGTCGGGTCCGGGGTGTTAGCATTTGGGGCTGAGTTATCTAGGTCATAAAGGTCCGTATAGAATTTAGAGAATTCCACCGCTATCTTAGAGGGGTTATAAGTCACTTCTCCTTTCATTCTTATAGCGGGAACCAAAGTTCTCAACCTAATCCCTCCGAGTTTATTTGCCAGTAAACGGTCCGCCTTATCTCCCCTATCATAATACGTTTGTTTAGTCCACTTAAGGGCCTTCTCTACATCTTCTAGTTGAAACCTCTTAAATTCTCCTCTTGCCTGACTCAGACTTTTATACATTTTCTTCGACGGATTTTTTTATGTGAATATTCTAACGTGACAATTTTTTCCGTCACATTTTTTTGTTTCTCTATTTTTGTTCTCTTGCTGTGTGATGCTATTGAGATGAGTTGACCTCTGATCGTGGCCTTTTGAGCCTCCCATAAAGTCGCTGTTGATTCTACAGATCCGTTATTAATATGGAAATCATTTTTAAGCGAATTTCCAATTTGAGTATTAATCTCTGGATAATTCAGTAAGGAGTCGTTCATCCTCCAATGGAATGATCAAGTACTGGCAAATGGGGGATCAAATAAGCTCTCCACCGGTGCGCGGTCTGACAACGTGATAGGCCCTATATCTGAATGAACCAATATCTCCAAGATACCAGGGGACACAAATATCTAATCGATTCTGGAGGACGAATCGTGTGGGGGCGAATAAAAAGAATAATCCCTCTGTCCTTTATGTGAGCTACGCCAGGCATCCGACAGACCAAATTCTTTAATTAGCAGTGTGGTTAATTCTTGCTACATGTATGTCCATTGCAGAGTGGATTGCCCGTGTGGGTGGACTTGTCCATATCTGGATCTAGTACATATTAAAGTCACCTCCCAGAATCAGCAGCTGATCTCGGCTATCTCCCATAGATTCCAATATTTCCTTAAAAATCAATTTGTCACTCATTCGGCGCGGTAAATATTCACTAAGTAATCCTTTGGCCAGAGAGGAGTCATGAACCATGAGGGACTCCCTCCTTGATCTTCCTAACCTCCAAGTCTGGAACGGGATATCCTGTTTATCAGCATGCACCCCCTTTTTTACTAGTAAAAGACAAGTCAAATGCTATAGGGTATGTCCTGCTGAAAGTGTTTGGGGCTCCTGGGTGTCAAAGTGCGTCTCTGCAGAAAAAACAATATCTGCTTTCAGATTCCTAAATTCTTTTAAGGACAATCTGTGCTTACCATTACTAATAAGGCCTTTAACATTCAAGGATACTAACTTCAATGGTGGTGGCTAGTCATTCCCAATGTCGGTCTCTCTCTCTCATGTGAAAGGCAAAATTTGGAATGTGGTTGTTGTAATAGATGGGGGGTAGAAAAAAAATGAGGGAACTTTCCCCCTCCTGAAACTTGGGTTAACAGCAAAAAAAAAAACAAATATAACTGCAAAGAAAGATGAGTGTAAATAGCCCCTCATCCCAATTTTGCAGCCAGACCCTACATGGCCTGGCGGGCATATGGCCCTACTGAGATCGACCTTGTCAGGAATCAATTCCGGGTTTGGCTGGAGCCCATCCGACCGGAGCTTTGCAGGTTCCAGAGAAACTATTCCCTGCTTCTGCAATCACCTGCTCTTGCTACCTCCTGTGCAGCTCTGGCTGATTGGCCTCCTGTGCTATTTAGTTCCTGCCCCGCCCTCAGGAAGTTGCTGGACATAGACTTTGCAAATCCAGTTGGCAAGTAACTGTGTTGCTTGTCACAGACTCTCTGTTTGGCGTTAGTGGCCTCCTTGTGCCTTGTATCCTGCGCTAGTCCCCTGCTGCCTAGGGTTCTGCATAGTAGCCTCGGCGCTGCTTCCTTGTCTGGCAGCTTTGCCGCGCTGAAGCGGCTACGCTGGTTTCCCCAGCGTTTCCTGTGGCGTGTCTGCAATCTGGTTCCTGCTTCCTCCAAGTGGAGTTTTCTCCTGGCCTTTCTGCCGCACGCAGCACCTTCGCTGATGAAGATCCGCTGCAGTGGATCCTATCTCTGCTTTCTGGATGTCTCGCGTGAAGGGGGGGGGGGGATAATGTCAGGAATCCACCCGGGGTTTGGCTGGAGCCCATCCAACCGGAGCTTTGCAGGTTCCAGACAAACTATTCCCTGCTTCTGCAATCACTACCCTTGCGCCTCCTGTGCAGCTCTGGCCTGATTGGCCTCCTGTGCTATTTAGTTCCTGCCCCGCCCTCAGGAAGTTGCTGGACATAGACTTTGCAAATCCAAGTTGCAAGTAACTGTGCTTGTCACAGACTCTCGTTTGCCTGCTAGGCTACTGGCTGTATCCTGCGCTAGTCCCCTGCTGCCTAGGGCTTCTTGCATAGAAGCCTCGGCGCTGCTTCCTTGTTCCTGGCAGACTTCGCCTTCGCCGCGCTGAAGCGGCTACGCTGGTTTCCCCAGCGTTTCCTGTGTGCGTGTCTGCACCTCTGGTTCCTGCTTCCTCCAAGTGGAGTTTTCTCCTGGCCTTTTTTTGACGCACTGCAGCACCTTCGCTGAAGCATCTCCACTGCAGTGGCTTCTCTCAAGGTTCTAGCCTCCTATGCTGAAGTACCTTCACCCAAGATTTCCTGTTGATGACCTCGGCTTGTTTCCTCGACCACCGCTCCTGTGCCGCCTGCCTTGACCCCTGCCTGGATAACATTAACCCTACTTTCTCCAATCCTGACCTGGCTATGTCTGACTATGGAATCCGAACCCCGTACCTGACTCCGTTGCCTAAGGTCGGTGCTTATACATCCCCACCTCAGCCCCGCGGTCCGGTACCAGTTTGTGGCAAGCACGTACGTTACAGTATGTCCAGTGCCACAAACTTGGACAACGCTGAGGTGGGTTTAAGCCAGTCCCGGTATAAAAAAATGTCCCTGTCAGAAATACTAGCCCAGTCTGAAAGAACCTTGGACCGGCTCATGAAAAAAAATGATCAGCCCCTGGACTCCCTCACTGCTATGAGGCAGCCCCTCTGTGCTTCACGTCCTGCTACAAGACCCATTGGGGTACCCCAATTTTCTTTGGATCCCCAAGCTGATGTTGCATCCCCAGTGTCCCTGTCTGAAATACTAGCCCAGTCTAAAAGAACCTTGGACCGGCTCATGAAAAAGAATGATCAGTCCCCGGACTACCTCCCTGCTATGAGGCAGCCCCTCTGTGCTTCACGTCCTGCTACAAGACCCCTTGGGGTACCCCAATTTTTCTTTGGATCCCCAAGCTGATGTTGCATCCCCAGAGCCAAAAGATGAACTTACTATGCCTCCAGTTTCAAAGTCAAACTCTCCTTTTTCTGACATGCAGGGTCTGCTTTTACCCATGCTACTTCTCAATCTCTGGGTTTAAAGACAGACCTTGCATATTATGCTCCTCCTAAAGCTCAAGACACTGAGCCTGTTGGGATTTACTGCTTTCACCGCTCTGCCCCAACTAAAGTTCCCACTCCAGAGACCAGCGTCCCTGTCTCTAAAACCTTTGCAGCATCTAGTGTTACCCCTCCAGTTTCTCAGAAAGTTGAAATCCCTGTCTGTGTTTCTAAATCTCTTTCCTTAGAGCCTTCCTTTCCTGCCTTGACAGTTCAGGTTTCTCCTTTTTCTCCTTTCCATGTGTAATTTTGGGGTTACATGCCTCTCTCCTTTTGTGCAGTAATCCCTGTTAAGAGGGCAGGTTTGCCAGAAGTTATCATGAGGATTGGCCTCACCCCCTTGTGAGGTGTAATATGTAGCAAAGGAAGTGACAGCATGCTCTGTGTCCACTGACAGTGACACAGGGTGGGCCTTCTGGAGCTATATAATACGCATCACTTCCTAAAGTTAGTGTGTCTGTCTGCAGGGTTCAAATTGGAGCTGAGTCTGTGCAGTTCAAGTGTCAGTTGCAGAGTGTGACAATCTGACCCCACACTGTGCCAGGGCTCTGGCACAGATTGTGGCCCTCCCTTGGGGGAGAGGTGGTAGAGATATCCCTGTCTCTATTACAGAGTCAGGAGGGAACTTCCTTGAGGTGGGCAACTATGCTGATGTGCGGCTAAGTACCGGCCACTATGATGGGCAGTCTGCCGTGGATGATGTCAATAAAGATGCCCATGATTCAAAGACCCTTCTTGCCTGAGACTGGAGTTAATCAGGGAGAAGTTGCACCCAGGGGTTCTCTTCCAGATACTCCTCCCTGCTGTCGTGGGGACCTGGAAGAGATGGAGGCGCTGTACCAACTGTGAGTAGAACTCAGCACTACCTCCCGAGCCAGTCCTGGTGACATCCCCAATACCATCGAGCGGGAGACTCAGGAGTCCTGTAAGCCAGCAGGTGCACCACATAACATGGCACGTAACGGGGGGGGGGGGGGGGAGGCAATTTCTCACATAGGGGTCAGGATCAGAAGGGCCCTGGGAAACACCATTACATATGTTTTCATTATAACTCTAGCAATGGATTAGAATTTCCCCCTCTTTACCTGTTATTTGGACTTGGGAGACTTTAGCAAGTGTCCCACTCTACACCTCCCTCATTCCCAGCAGGACTATACTGCAGGGCTGGCTGCAGGTACACACCCTCAGTCCCAGCAGGACTATACCACAGGACTGGCTGCAGGTACACACCCTCAGTCCCAACAGGACTATACCACAGGACTGGCTGCAGGTACACACCCTCAGTCCCAACAGGACTATACTGCAGGTGCACACACCCTCAGTCCCAGCAGGACTATACTGCAGGGCTGGCTGCAGGTGCACACACCCTCATTCCCACCAGGACTATACTGCAGGTGCACACACCCTCAGTCCCAGCAGGACTATACCACAGGACTGGCTGCAGGTACACACCCTCAGTCCCAGGTTTGCCAGAAGTTATCATGAGGATTGGCCTCACCCCCTTGTGAGGGGTAATATGTAGCAAAGGAAGTGACAGCATGCCTGTGTCCACTAACAGTGACATAAGGGTGGGTCTTCTGGAGCTATATAATACGCATCACTTCCTAAAGTTAGTAGATCAGATCCAGATAGTGCAAGTGTCTGGTGCAAGAGCTGTGAGTCTGTGCAGTTCAAGTGTCAGTAGTTGCAGAGTGACAAGCTGACTCCACACTGTGTCTGGGCTCTGGCACAGATGGTGGCCCTCCCTTGGGGGAGAGGTGGCAGAGATATCCCTGTCTCTATTACAGAGTCAGGAGGGAACTTCCTTGAGGTGGGCAACTATGCTGATGTGTGGCTAAGTACCGGCCGCTATGATGGGCAGTCTGCCATGGATGATGTCAATAAAGATGCCCATGATTCAAAGAGCATTCTTGCCTGAGATTGGAGTTAATCAGGGAGAAGTTGCACCCAGGGGTTCTCTTCCAGACACTCCTCCCTGCTGTCATTGGGACCTGGAAGAGATGGAGGCGCTGTATCAACTGTGAGTAGAACTCAGCACTACCTCACAAGCCAGTCCTGGTGAAATCCCCAATACCATCAAGCGGGAGACCCAGGAGTCCTGTAAGCCAGCAGGTGCACCACACAACATGACGTAACGGGGGGCAGTTTTCTCACATGGGGTCAGGATCAAAAAGGCCCTGGGAAACACTGTTACAATTGGAGGTGCTGCTGAGATCATCAGGACAGGCTTTAGCTGGGCTAATGAGAAAGGAATTGTATGCTACCAGTAATGTGCTGCGGAATGGAAGGAAGCCTAGGGGTAGTCAGGAGTACCATGGTCGCTCGCAAAGCACACCCTAGGGCCTGATATGGAGTTAAGTAGATCTGGAGACAGGGCTATTGCTGTTCTAGTCACCTTGAGGCAGCTAGTCGTAGGACGCCATGCTCATGGGGTAGCCTGGTTAACGTGGGTCAGGAACTCCTGGGAGGGTCTGCGCTAGGTGTAGCCAACTGTAGGTGATGCCCTAAGTACTGCATGGAGAAGCCAGAGTACTCTAGCCAGTAACCAGACTACTAACCACAGAGCACATACTGGGGTATATCGTGTACAGCATACAGAGAGAGAGTTAGCCTAGCCTGAGGTAGTGCATACATGAGTGAGACACACATGAGATACATGTAGAGGTGCACTGGCATACTTTATTGCATCGAAATGGCGGCTGCCCAGCAGAGAGGAGCACCATGTGCGATTGCAACCGAAGTGTAAAGATGGCGACCCGTAATGATGTCCCGCACGGTGCGGAGAGTCCAAGATGGCGGCTCGCGCCTGATGGAGAAAGCGCACGTGGTGTGTGTACCACGGAGGTACCAGGGACAGAAATTACTTTCGCCAGTTTGCTGTGGAGCGGCGCGAAAGCTGTGGCCGCGCCGTTCTTGTCCTGCCTAAATTCCCGAAGTGCAACCCTGGAGGATAGCTGTGAGGACATTGTGATTATGTGCAACAATAATGATGGAGTATCTGATTGCCAGACGGTGATCACTACGCAAATTACCGCTGCTGTTTATGTGGATTGCAGCGTGATCCAAAATGGCGGCTACCGCTTCCCTGGGAGACCGCGTGGGCTGTGTGCAGAAGAGACTTTTGCAAAAACTTGGCCGGGAAAGGCGCGAAAGAAAGAACTCCACCATGATGGGGGAAGTGGCGCGAAAGCCGTGGCCGCGTCCTCTTGGACTGTGACAGGCTCAGAGCCAATTCTGGGTCATGACGTGAAGCTGTGGGACCCTCGTCTAATCTCCACCAGAGGGAGGGGTCCTCGAATCTGCCAATGGAAGACAGAATTGACTGAAGGAGGAGCTGGATGTGCGCTTCCTGTCCCTCAGTTGCGAGGAGCTCGTGAACAAGAGAGACTGCTGTGCCGTGTGTCTCCCTTGCCAAACACCACTACCAATTGTGTCATGGATAATATCGAAATACACCCCTACCAACTGCCAGGAGGCTTCCTGGTGGGGAAGGCGGGTGGAAGAGAGGTACTACTGTGCCTGTGTATGCAGTGCCGGCTGCCGGGCGGAGAAGCCAGCACCACTGCGAGATGCCCCCAATGTGGCATCCATTATTTGTGGGCGTGGAGTCGTTTGTGCCTGGGCATGCCGCGGAGGCGGGATGAGATGCAGCCTTGCTGACGGCTGGAGCCTCGCCCAGAGTGAAGAGAGAGGAGGTCGGTTCCGGAGAATCGGGGTCGCTGCTAATGACGATACCTGAAAAGAATGGAACTGGGGCCTGCAACCGCAGCGAGAACCCGGAACCTCGCTGTCGGTCCCCTGCGGAGGTACCCTTACCGGCATCGGAGTCCGCCTCGTCTGACGACGAGCAGGGAAGTCCTACGTCGGTGGTGATGCGCCTACCGGCAGGCCACTACAGCAGTACTGAAAGCAAAGACAAGCTACTCACCAGTGGTCCTGAAGAGCTGAGCATCGAGAGTCCCCGACAGCATGCACTGGTGCGGCCGGAGCTGCGGAAGAGTCCCACGGTCTTGGCGACTCCCAGTGTGTCGGGAGAAGAGGACCCCATCGTAAGCCAGTGGAGTGGTGAGATACCCTCATACCTCCCACAGGCTCCGATGGAGGCGGCCGAGGAGAAAGGCCTGACCAAGGCCCAAGCGGAGCTGAGGAGCGACCTAGAGTATCCGGCGCTGGACTTCGAAATGGAGGAAGAAGTTCCGGTGGGGGACCCCACCCAAGAAGGTGTCTCATCCCGTGAGAACGATGATGTCACTTCCGGTTGCCACTGCGGAGCCGACCGGAAGCAGCCGTCGCCGTCGATGATCAGCACCAGCCTGTCCAAGGAAGATATGGACAGATACCAGCAAGCAGTGAAGAGTCGGGGAAGTAGGAAGACGGGTGAGCCTGATCTGCCCAACGTTGCCACGGGCCGCGGCATCGCCAAATTGCGGATCTTAATTCCGCAGCGTAAGAACACTTCCCCCTTCCCTCTGCCCAAGGCCACTGCCCAAACCCCTGCCCCTGTCACGTCTTCCTCTGGGTCCCAATCAAGCCAAGGGTGGTCTGGGGAGTCACGGGACACGTCGGAGGAACGGCCTGGGTCGGCCATGGACTGGGTTGAATGTTTCACATCTGATGAGGGGTCGGGGAGGGAAATGATACCTGCTAGGACATCCCCGAAAACGAAACCGGTCGTCTATAATAATTTTGGGAGGGGAAGGCCTAAGCGATATGGGTCGGCCTCTAGGTCAACCAATACTTCAGGCGTTTCTTCTAGGTGAGAGACTGAGGAGAGTGAGACTGCATTGTCAGTGAAGGAGCAGTCTGTGGAGCATAGCACTAAATGGTGAGCTCCAATGTATGAGGGATATTCGGAGTGATTAGACCGCACCCGGTTTGTACTAATGAGGGGAGATGTGGTTGACCACTGGTGAGATGTGGGCGAGTACTCAGCGGAGGATCGCCAGGAAGAACTAGTTAGACGGTGGCATGATATACAGCAGGAAATAGTTACCCCCAGGGGATCCTCTATCCTGTATGATGTAATTTCCCCTGAAGAGCCCCTGTCCTGTGTCCCGCCAGGCAAAGCAGGAAATAAGAAGTTGATAAGGATCAGCAGGGCTGAGAGTGTCATAGTTGCACGCTATAAGCAGTCGCATGGTTTGGAGTACCCCTATTTTCCAGAACCCCTGATGCAAGAAATAGAGGACCATAGGGATACCTGGTTAAGGGAGGCAGTGGAGGATTACATCAAGTCCAAGTCTAGCCACTCGGAGCATAGAACAGAGGCTAGAATCTGTCATTTAATGAGGATTTTGAGTGTTGGGCACAACATTTACATGAATAAGATGGAATACCGACCAGAAAATGGGCCCCCTAGATCCTATAGCATAACGGTGTTTGATGCTAATGGGACGGAGGTAAAGAAGCCTGACCCCAGACATTATTACTGATGTTTAGATTCTCCTAGGGAGTAATTTATAAAGTGTAAATCTGGGTACAGTGATTATGTACAGTGTGGGAAAATGTATTCCTGTATTGATATTATTGTTTTTATATCTTTTGCAGTTGCCCGTTTGAAGGAAGGTTCCGCAAATTTAGGCCCAAGCGGGGACGTTGGATTCCACCAGAGGGAGATTGTAGCCCTGTGTAATTTTGGGGTTACATGCCTCTCTGCTTTTGTGCAGTAATCCCTGTTAAGAGGGCAGGTTTGCCAGAAGTTATCACGAGGATTGGCCTCACCCCCTTCTGAGGGGTAATATGTAGCAAAGGAAGTCACAGCATGCCTGTGTCCACTAACAGTAACATAAGGGTGGGTCTTCTGGAGCTATATAATACGCATCACTTCCTAAAGTTAGTAGATCAGATCCAGATAGTGCAAGTGTCTGGTGCAAGAGCTGTGAGTCTATGCAGTTCAAGTGTCAAGTAGTTGCAGAGTGACAAGCTGACCCCACACTGTGTCAGGGCTCTGGCACAGATGGTGGCCCTCCCTTAGGGGAGAGGTGGCAGAGATATCCCTGTCTCTATTACAGAGCCAGGAGGGAACTTCCTTGAGGTGGGCAACTATGCTGATGTGCGGCTAAGTACCGGCCGCTATGATGGGCAGTCTGCCATGGATGATGTCAATAAAGATGCCCATGATTCAAAGAGCCTTCTTGCCTGAGACTGGAGTTAATCAGGGAAAAGTTGCACCCAGGGGTTCTCTTCCAGACACTCCTCCCTGCTGTCGTGGGGACCTGGAAGAGATGGAGGCGCTGTATCAACTGTGAGTAGAACTCAGCACTACCTCACTAGCCAGTCCTGGTGAAATCCCCAATACCATCAAGCGGGAGACTCAGGAGTCCTGTAAGCCAGCAGGTGCACCACACAACATGACATGTAACGGGGGGCAGTTTTCTCACATAGGGGTCAGGATTAGAAGGGTCCTGGGAAACACCGTTACACCTGCAAAGTGCCACATTCCTGTTATTGCATCTAAGGAGTCTCCAGCACTTCCTGTGTTAACCTGTACCACTTTTAAAACCCCTGATGTAATAGCAGCCTTCCCTTTCTCTGATTCCCCTGTAGTATGTGATATGTCAATCACTAATGTTAAAACTCATGCTTTAAACAGTACCCTCTCTGACATGTCTGAGTTTTCTGCCATTGCATCTAAAGCTCCAGTTTCTGAGTCAATGTTATCTTTGTCAAAGTTTCGTAATCATGTTGTAGTACCTAGCAGTAACTCTCACACCCATTTCAGAGACAAGTGCACTTTTCTCTAAACCCTTTACAGGAGCAAGTGTAATCACTGCTGCCCCTCAGACATTTGAGATTTCTGCCTTTGACTCCAAGCCGGTTTCTTTAGAGCCCCCCACAGCATTTGGCTCTCCTTTTGCTGTTTCTCAATCTACCACTTCAAAGATCAGCCTTTCTGTCTCTGATTCCTTTGCAAATTCTCAGTTCCCTGCTACTACATCCCAGGATTTTCCAGCAGTTCCTGAGTTAATTTGTGAAAGTTCCAAAGCTCCTGATGAAAAAACATGTTTTCCTCCCTCTGCCTCTCCTGTTGTAAGGGATTTGTCTGTCACTAAAACGCCTGCTGTAAGATGTGTTTTTCCTGATGTCCCCGCCATGGTTAAATGCACCTAGCCCTGTTTCTAAGGTTCCTGCCATGAAGATCCCCCCAGGTTCTGTTTTGCCTATTGTTGTTTCCCAATTATTCCCTTCAGAGACAAGCGCAACTTCCTCTGATTCCACTGACGCATCTACTCTGGCCCTTGCTGTTTCACAGATATCCACTTCAGAGGCTAGCGCAATGCCTTCTGATTCAATCAAAATACCTAGTTTGGCTTTTGCTGCTTCTCAAATACTCAGTGACTGTTCTACACGTCCTGTTATAACCATGGATGAGCCTAAGATCCTCACAGTAAAGCATCACCCTTCCCTCCCTATTCCCCCCACAGTACCTCATGTTATCTCTGAATCTGTGATTCCCACTCCTCAGACAACACTGTTTCCCAGTGACTCATCCACAGGATTTGAGGTACCCGCTACAAACTGCATGACTGCAACGCTCCTATTGGACTTCCTTGCCTTGCCTGAGGTGCCCGTCCCTGCTTCTTGTGCTCTCACTCTGGGCACGGGCGTGCTTCTCTCTGCTTTTTCCTTCGTGCCTACTGCGTTCTATGTGGATGCCAAGACTTTGGACCTGATGTTCTCTAAACCTCACCTACCTAGGGGTTGCTGACCCCCTATTGATCGCAGTGCCACTGCTTTTCCTTTTGAAAAAAGTGCTCATTGACAAACGCCCTCGGCGCAGATCTACAACTATACCCAGACAATTCAGAAATAATTCAATGTCGCCCAGACCTCTGTGGGATCCTATCTCTGCTCGTCTGGAGCCCGCGTGAAGGTGGTGGGGGGGGGGGGGGGGGGTGGTAATGTCAGGAACCACTCCGGGTGTGGCTGGAGCCCATCCAACCGGAGCTTTGCAGGTTCAGACAAAATATTCCTGCTTCTGCAATCACCTGCCTCTTGTGCCTCCTGTGAGCTTGGCCTGATGGCCCTCTGTGATTTAGTTCCTGCCCCGCCCTCAGGAAGTTGCTGGACATAGACTTGCAAATCCAAGTTGCAAGTAACTGTTCTGTCACAGACTCTCTGTTTGGCCTGCATAGGCTCCTTGTGCCTTGTATCCTGGCCTAGTCCCCTGGCCTAGGGTTTCTTGATAGTAGCCTCGGCGCTGCTTCCTTGTCCTGGCAGACTTCACTTCGCGCCGCTGAACGGCTACGCTGGTTTCCCAGCGTTTCCTGTGGTGTGTCTTACCTCTGGTTCTGCTTCCTCCAAGTGGAGTTTTCTCCTGGCCTTTTCCTGACGCACTTACTAGCACCTTCGCTGAAGCATCTCCGCTGCAGTGGCTTCTCCAAGGTTCTAGCCTCCTCTGCTGAAAGTACCTTCACCCAAGATTCTGTTGATGACCTCGGTTGTTTCGTCGACCAACGCCCTCGTTGCCGTGCCTTGACCCTGCCTGATAACGTAACACTACTTTCTCCAATCCTGACCTGGTATTCTGAATATGGAATCCGCACTCCCGGACCTGACTCGTGGATAGGTCAGTTGTTTAACATCTCCCACCTCAGCCCCGCGGTCCGGTACCAGTTTGTGGCAAGCACGTACGTTACAGACCTAACGTCAGGCATACAGGGCTTCCACCCACCCCACACAACCCGCCTTCTTCTATTCTCACTCCCCTTTCGCACCTCATCGAAACTTGCTTAGAATATATATATATACCTAGTAATATACACATATTATATGTGATATATATATAATATATATATATATATAATCAGATGTATATAACAACATTATTATATATATAATATATATATATATATATATATATATCTAATATATATTAAAAATAGATTTTACCGATTGGAGTCCGGAAAAAACGAGACAGACACAGTCCAGTAGTTCAATAAAGCTGGATTCAGAGTAACATGGCACCACCTCCAACGTTTCGCATCACAAGCGTGACCTTCCTCAGGCACGCCTGAGAGGTCACGCTTGGGTGATCGAAACGTTGGAGGTGGTGCCATGTACTCTGAATACAGCTTTATGGAACTAGGACTGTGTGCTGTTGTCTGTTTTTTCCGGACTCAATTGGTAAAAATCTATTTTTTACATGTGCATTGGGACAAGCATCCGCATTTTTTCATTTGTTTACAGTGTGCCAATGAGTGTGTTTTTTCTTTATATATATATATCTATATATATATTATATATATATATATATATTATATATATACACTAGCTGATATACCCGGCGTTGCCCGGGATGTAAATTCGTAATAGGTAGTATTATTTATAAATAGGGGAACAATAGGTTAACTATTTGGTGGAAAGGTTATATAATGATGTTGAAAAGAAACATGGAAGAAAATCTAATACGATGTTGTTTAAAAATGGTTTATTGTAAACACACCACAGTACAATGTATATTTTGGTAACATAAGTGATGTAAAAATGTGAGGTCTGTGTGTCCCGCTAGGGTGTGAGGCGTCGGGTGGGTGTTCAATATGGGTGGCGGGTGGGTAGTGAGTGCTAGCTTTGGGTGGGGCTCCCGCTAGGATGTGAGCGAGTGTGAGGCGGCGGGTGTCTGGTGAGTGCGGGCAGTGGCTGGTCAGTGATGTCGGGGTGTGAGTGCGGCGGGTGGGTGTGAGACGGGAGGTGCCGGGTGAGTGGGTGCGGCGGCTGGTCAGTGATGTAGGGGCGGGAGGCGGCAGATGTGTGTCGGGTGTGTCGGGTGGGTGAGAGGCGGCGGGTGTGTGTCGAGTGTGGCGGGTAGGTGAGAGGCGGCAGGTGTCTGTTGAGTGCGGGCGGTGGCAGGGGCGGAGGGGGAAAGGCAAAGTGTGTGTCAGTGTGTCTGTCACTGTGTGTCAGTGTGTCTGTCACTGTGTGTCTGTTACTGTGTCTGTCACTGTGTGTCAGTCACTATGTGTGTGTGTCACTGTGTGTGAGCTGGAGGGCGACCCAAAAACCGGGGGGGAGGCACAAAAAACGGAGTGGAGGGGGCAAAATGGAGCTGGGGGGAGGGTCATAAATGGAGCTGGGGGGCACAAACGGAGCTGGAGGGGTCACAAATGCCATGGGGGGGGTCAAAACGGAGCTGGGGGGGTCAAAAACGGAGCTGGGGGGGTCAAAAATGGAGCTGGGGAGGAGGGGCAAAATGGAGCTGGGGAGGAGGGGCAAAAATGGAGAGTGGGCGGGGGAGGGGTAAAAACGGAGGGGGGGGGGGGGGGGCAAATACTCACACGTCTCAGTTAAGCCCCCCCAGCAGCAGCAACAGCCGGCACCACCAGGGAGCATTTCCTCACCTTAGGCAGCATTTCCTCAGCGGCAGCAGCAGCGGCAGCAGCAGCAGCAGAAGTGTGGTCGGGGGTTGGGGAGCCCTGGGTTAGAGTGCACCAGCAAATGAGAGCCGTGGGGGGGCAGGACACACGGGGGGGGGGTGAGACACACCGGCCAATGAGAGCCGTGGGATGGCGGGCAGACCGACGGACCAATCAAATTGTCTACAGACACTCACAACCAAGATTTTCAGTTTTATATATATAGCTAAAGAGCAAAGGGGAAAGGGAAAATACAACTTAATAAACACACCAATTCCTGACAGCCATCAGGAAAACAAATCAAACCATACATATTAGCATATCCTTATAGGGGTAGGCTTCCCGGACAAAGATCTAAAAAAAGTTTTGATATATTATCATTAAATATTCAGAATCTATAAGTGTTCGATTTGGAGCAAAAATTGCTCTTGACCTTCAGTGAGGCTTAATGTCCTTCGTGTCTATAAACATAAACAAACCCTTTCTAGTCTTTGGGCCAAGGCACCCTCACCCATCGCCAGGACCCTCAATCCGATCATACACCGGTTTCATCCACCGGTCAGTGGGCTGGCATCCAGAAAGTGGGTGGAAGGCTTCAAATCGCTGATGATACCGTTCCTACAGTAGATTATAAGGAATAAATGGGGAAACCAGGGGAAAAAGCAGAGGGGAAACAAACATTGCTATAGGTCCGGTGTAGACTTCTCAGGGTCGCCGTGGGTAGCCGGATTGCCAGAGGTTCTGGTGAACAGCAGGGGGACTCAGCGGGACTCCCTCAAGAACATAGCCGATCTTAGCTCTTTCTTCTCTGGGCTACCGCCCCCTCAGTGATCGATCGTCCTCTGTGTTCTCATCCCGAGATCTTCGCTGTTGACCAGGTCCATCCCTGGGGGTCAGATTTAATGCCGATAGGAAGGATGCTGATTCCTCAGGGTAACAGAGCGAGATCTGTCTGCCTTCATGATTGACTATAAGACGGAACGGGAAGGCCCATCGGTAGCGAATCCCCTTTTCTTGGAGTACTGCAGTCACCGATCGCAGCCCTCTTCACCTATCTATTGTCAACCTGGAGAGGTCCTGGAAGATCTGGATAGTCATTTTCGAAATCAATTGAGCCTCTGTTTCTGCAGCCTTTTATAATCCTTTCCTTGGTTGCATATTGATGAAGCCTCAGAACCACGTCTCTGCTTCTTTTGGGGTCATCAAATCTTGGACCCAAGGCTCTGTGAGCTCTCTCCATCAAAAGGTCACCATCTTGTAGCTGGGGGTCAAATGACAAAAACAGTCTCTTAAGATATGGCTGGAGTGCATCCGCGGACACCATCTCAGGGATATGGAGAATTTGTAGGTTCTGTTTTCGCTCCTTGTTCTCTAGGTCATCCATACCATCCCTCATAGCTCATATCTCTTAGTTGATACACAGGACCTCATCGTCAGTATTCACCTGGTTTTGTAAGGAAACTTCCATTTTATTTTCCAGCGCCGTAGTTCTTTTGGCCAGTAAAGAGACTTCTACTTTTAATTCCTTTACAGCTGTGTCCAGGGCTGACTGAAAGCTAGCTTGCATTTCTTTCAGCATGTTCTGTAGGTCCTGCTTTGTGATCACTGTGTCTCCCTCAGCCATATTATTTTCACTTTCAGTGGCAGCTCTCACCTCTATCTCTTTTCCTGCTGTGCTTTTCTCTGCAGAGTTTCTTAGGGTTGCCCTTCTCTAAGAAATAACCCCCTCTGGTCCCACAGCGAGAGAGATGTGGGGTCCCCGACTTCAAGTCCTTCTTCGCGGACATCCCCGCTAGTTCCCCCGAACGCCGGTATGTCCCACGGGAGAAGTTTGTGCGCTGATCAGGGGGTTATATTGTACTGTAGCAACGGAGTGCACGGAGCTTAGTTAGCCTGTGTGCATCCGCACTGACGTCACGCGTGCCAACCCCCCATTTTGTTATTTTCAAGGGTAATTTACTAGATTTCCAGGTAACATTGTAAGCTCTAAAAATGTAATTAAGCTAAACATTAGCTTTTAATTACTGGGACAATTAATGTTTTGTACAGTACATGTAATGAGTTGGAATCCTTGGCCAAAAGAGTTCAGTTTCCAACTCAGAAATCATAAAAACTCTGCTTGATCATTCAATTAGTAACGTATCTGAACAAGGATGTCATATTAAATATATTTAGGTTCAGGAGAGAAACTTTCCAAATAAAGTTCTAAAAAAAAATGTAGTGTCTGTCTTCAAATCATTTGAAAGAAGCAAATAATCTTTGGAAAATTCCCGGCTTTAATAACTGCACATATACAGTACCTAGAACAGAAAAGTTTCAATTTACCCAAGAGTTGAATGGATTAACCCTTTGAGTGCCCCCAGGACATGCATTGGAAATATAAAAAGGTGCAATCCTCTCCTGCCCATTGTCAGTGTAATATAGAAATAATAAGAGTACGCATGGCAAAAAAAAGATAGAGTAGTCTTCGATAAACAAATCGCCTCAACACTGTCCCTGGCAGATAGTAATCTCTCTGTAAACCAGTCTTTGCATATTACAATTTATCAGCAAAAAGGGAAAGATATGTAGATTATTATTTAGACAGTATTAATTACAGACATTTTTACATAGAGATTACTATGTGTCATGAACAGTGTTAAGGAGACTAACTAAACCTACTCCACCTTTTTACTGTATGTTATTTGTACATGCCTTACTTATCGATTAGAAGATCATAAAGGGGCTTATTCATTAAAGTCTCCCAGGTGTAAAACCAGATTTATCAAATTAAAAACTCCAACTTCTTTCAATGGGATTCCTTTTCCTAAAGCTGGTACTGGTATTTGGTCTGGTCTTGCAGCCAGAAGACTTTAGTAGGAGGTATTGCAGAGCAATTGCAGAAAGGGAATGCTCTAGCAATAATAAAGTGATACTTTCATAATAGCTTTATAAAGTTTAAAATGTACTGTAAATTGCAAAATGTTATCTTTGTGTGTTCTTTCTATTCCCATTATGAACCAAAGTGATATTGTTCGTTTCTTTATTTTGAGAACTAATAGTAGATGCACAAAGACATTGGCAAACCATTGGAACATTTGTTCCGTACATGTAATTGCTCTGACTAAATGGCATAAAATTGTTCAGCCTAAATTATTTTGCTTTCCTTTCTGGTGAGTTCCTGAATGAGAGATGTTGCCAATTTCAATTAAAATAATGATTTCACATTCCTAATTAAAAATTGTGATTTGCTTACAAACATTCATTCTGAATCGTGGAGAAACGACAGGAGAAATCATTTTTCCACTTATAAATGAGACACTGAAATAAGGTAAGAAATGCTGGCATATTATCTATTTACAGTAAATCAGCCTTGTAACCTAGATCCCTACACATGGCTAGTCCTAGAAGAGTAATTTTTATCCCTGGCAGCCCCCATGGTTCAAGGAAAAATGACCTGCAATGCAATGCCATACTTATTCCAATACTAATGTAGCCCACCTTTAGGGACTACTAGGGGAGTTGTCAGCCTTAATGGGTTAACTGTTTGGGACCACGCAGGTTACTTCCCTTCCCACCATGTGATGTAGTATGATTATGCAGAAAGGATAGCCACTCCCCAGTATATCGTGTGACGAGTGATGTTATCATAGGGAGATGGAAGGGTATATAGAGCTTCCCTGAGTGTTCTAGAACCAGGTTCCTCGGGAGTGGCAGTCAAGAGAGAGCATCACTGTGAGTCATGTAAATATGTTTAAATGTATAGTTATATGTGCTAAGTATGTCTTGTCCCCTTTATTGTTTTCTGTTAGGCTACAGCCTCAGTGCTCCCTGCGAGCTTGGCGGCCTGTGCACAGATTACAGCTGCTATCTGCGGTCTGTAGGGGAGCGATGGGATGTGCGAGGGGGATGTGATGGGAGACGCGCTTAATAACACATTTATATTTCGTGGGTCCTGATTGAACAGAACAGGTTGAGCAAAATAAACTGAGATTTATTCCCTTGATAGGCAAACACACGACAACTGCAGAATAAACTTAATAATTACACTCACGGGTAGAGAAACAGAGGATAATGTCCAGAAAGGTGCCAAAGCACCAGAAGATTGTCCTTTAAAATGTAGTCCTTTTGCAAATTGTCAAATAAATAGCCAGTCCAATCCTTCTGTGAATGTGCAAAGTCCTTTCTGGTTCTCTGGGATTTTCTGAATCCCCAGGGCTAACGAAATCCTGAAGCAGGGCAAGTTTCCTTGTTGCGATGTTTTTAACCCCTTGCGTTCTGGAATCGTAGCCGCTGTACTTAAGTCTTATCCGCTTGAAGAAATCAGGTAACAGCAACAGCAACAACACAGGAATAACACAGGAATGAGGGGTACAGGCCTTTTTAAGGACAAGGGCCTGTGAAGTGTTACATTAGCCTCATCCCATTGGCAAGGAATTATCTTCCTCCTATCAGAACCTGCCATGTCACATGGGCAAATCCTACAGCCAGCTCAGGTAACTCTTTAGCATGCTCAGTAAGCAGCTTGGTAGCACTGCTAAGTAAAAAGGGGCCACTCATTTCTGGGGACACAATGTCTGGAGTTTGGTCCCAAGGTGTGAAATATCCAGGATGAGTAGCAGGACCTGCTATTCAGAAACATCCTGATTAAGTGACACTTTAAGAATCTGGAGTCGTTCATCTCATAGACGCATCGGCATCTCCCAACCGGGGGGGGGGGGGTCTTTCATGTATGCATAACATTTGTTCCTAAATTAGCAGTCTTAAAAGGGGAACAGCATATAATATTAGCCCCTTCATCCCCAATACGAAATAGGGGTAACCAGCCGAGCCCACTGCCTTTTTTAATGCGCTGATTACCCCATTTTCGCCACAGGGGAGCAGCCAAGGCGGGGCATATCTGCCCTTCCATTGGCTGCCCGCCGAGCACATGACCACGTCGCAGAACGAGAAGACAACGCGTCACAGAGCTTTGTGTGCCCACACACACACGGCCACTGGGATCTGCCCCGTAGAGGACTGTGCTGTGGTGTGTGGCACGCACGCCGCAGTGGCCACTGGGGACCTGGCTTTGGGAAATGTGCCCCATTCAGTTAGCTCCTATATCAATGGACCAAGATTGTTCTAATTTGGGAAGAGGAATGACCATGTGCCTTGCAGGAGTTCTCAGAGTAGTAGCTCCAGAGCATAATCGGATCAACCCCAGCGGGAGGTCCTTAGTAAACTCCTGATCCAATATGCATGAAGAGGTGGGCAGTACAAGGAGTGACGGGATACTGAGAGGTAGAGTGTACTCCCACCACAGTGGCTCCTGTGACACAAATATAAGTACCTCCCAAGTGTAGGATTGAGGGCTACCAGGGGAAGAAGCAGAGTAACCATATTATTTGCCATCATTTAAAGTCTGAAGTGAAGTACATTTTGTATGTAGAGCATTATCAACAGCTGTGAATAAATCTCTTATTTGTGCTCTAAAAGTTCCTGGCACCTATCTGCATATCTACACCCAGCATGCACGGACCCAGCACCCATGAGAGACTGAGCACAGCCATGTATATATATCAAACTCTATGAAAACTCCTTTAGAACCAGACAGTGAGGGCTACACTTAGAACATTTTTCACCTATAGCACTTCAAATGTATATATATTTTAAGTATAAAATAAAAATGTAAATGTATACTTACAGGAAGTGTGGTATTCCTCTGACAAGTCGACATAATTAATAGACTGTTAAGATTTAACAAATAGTAGAAGGACAATAAAACGTTCAGCTGGTACACATTGACAGCCAGGAAGCAGAAAATAGCTGAATCTTATGTACATAAAACTCAGAAACAAACAAAGGAAAAATCATTCCTCCTAAATAAATTATACAATTTGGGGAATTGAGCTATTACTTCAATGTTTTTATTTGTACTCATCCCTACTGATCATTGGTAAATCACTGGAACTTCTGTTGTGGTAAGTAGTAATTATTAGTGGGAGTTCTTGAAGCTGAATGTAATATAAATTGACTCATAATTGTATAAGTATATTTACACATGGGTGTATGTTCTGTTTGGACATAGCTGTGGGGCAACATAGTGTTTAATATAAATTAAATTTTTAATTGGCTCATATCTAACTACTGACTGATCAGTGGAGGGCTGCTTTGATGACATTTGTGCGTTTTAGGAAGCGCTCTAGAATGGTGATTGGTGATAATTGTCAGAACTATACACTCATTGGGAAAAATAGTACTTACAAAAATTGATTGATTAAAAGAAACAAGCCCATGTTTACTAAATGGTGCTATTCCATAAGATACCTTCCCGCTCTGGAAGATACCTTAAAGCACATTCAAGATGTGTCGTAAATTGCCTTCCAGTGCCATAAATTGTATTATGGAGTAGTACCGCTAAATAACATGGCCCACATTCTCCCAGTGCACCCATTCCAGATAGAGACTTTCTTACAAAAGGGAAGGCTGTTCTTAACAAACACTCCCTGTAGACTTGCTGTAGTCCAGTATTGGCTAGCCTGCTTGGATTCATGGCACTTAGTGCTTGGATTTAAGTCCGCTGCTTCTTGAAATCCACTGCAATGAGCCACTGGAGCACCAGAATCAATGGAGTACTGCTGCGACACACTTTATTCTAACAAATCACCGGTTTGTCCCTGGCTGGTTCCTGCAATGCGACACTGTTCACCCGGAGCATGCCGCTTTCCAAGCCAGGGGTCATGCCCGGCTGATGCGTGGCTGATGTGTTAATTTATAATAGTTCAGGATTTAAAAGGCTGCAATGCTTCGCGTGTCCGCCAGATGGCATAAATTCATGAATTGTAATGCAGTATATATATACTGTATATATATATATATCGCTGTAAATAATGATGACGAGGTGGGGGCAAGGAAGGGTATATGGGGAAAATGGGGGGGGAGGACAGGGGGGTGTGGAGGAGGAGGGGAGGAAAAAAAAAGGAGGGGGGGGCGGGGGGGTGGGAAGGAGGGGGCTAAGGGGGGGGAAGGGATATGTGGGAACAGAGAAGGGGGAAGATAAAGGAGGGAGAAAGGGGGAAAAGAGTGGGGAAATTTACAGCAGTGTGATGGGGATATTAAAAGAGACGGTGGGCAAAAAGAACAGCAAAGAATGATACAGAGAACAAAAAACCTAGATGTTATAAAACAAGCTTATACAGAGTACTGGTATCTAAACATTATTTAGACCACCGGGGGTGAGTGTCCCCAAAAGGTCTCCCTTCTACAAAGTGTTTTTGAACCGGTCCCACACTGATTCACTAAGAGGAATGTGGCTCAATACCCATTAATTTTTAAGGATTCCGGATCCGTATTATGTTTGCTAATAAAAGATGTCCGGTAAACTATGGGTAGTGACACCATTTATCACATTCCTCGTGCTCCAGGAATCTATGTATAAGGGGACGAGTGGTGCGTCCTACATACTGTAGGCCGCATCCGCACGGTATTTGCATAAACGACAAATGTACTGAGGCAATTAATGATTGCCCCTCACATACTGACGCGGCAGTTTATTCTAACAAATCACCGGTTTGTCCCGGCTGGTCTGGAATGCGTACCATGTTCACCTGGAGCAGGCCGCATTCCTTTTGCCTTCCAGCCACGGGTCATGCCCGGCTGAAGCGCGGGCGATGTGTTAATCGATAATGGTCAGGATTTAATAGGCTTCAATGCTTCCGGCGTCCGCCAGATGGCATAAATTCATGAATTGTAATGCTAGATATATATATATATATATAATTATATATAATATACTGTTATAACAACAACCCCTATAACCCCTAAACATACAGTACTGTACACATACAGTACTGTATATGCACATCAATGATACCATGGGCCGGCGGGGGCGAGATGTGTTTGCAGCAGAGAGAGTCCGCTGCTCTCTCTGCACAAAATCGGCACATTAAAAATTATTTAAAATACATTTTTATTCATAGTGTAGATGTGCAGGGGGTCTCCGGAGCTGAACCGCGTTGGTTTCAGGTCCGGGGACCCCTGCTCCCGAGATACAGCCCCCTTTATGAGGTGCCGGTATCCTCTGCATTTTAAAGGTCCCGATCACGTGACCGCGGCAGTTTACCAAGCAGAGGGATACCGGCACCCCTAAAGGGGCCTGTATCTCGGGGAGCAGGGGGTCCCCGGACCTAAAACAAACGTTTCGCTCCGGAGACCCTCTGCACATCTACAGTTGAATAAAAACATATATAAAAAACCCTCGTTCTTACCTTAGCGGCTATGTGCTACGGTAACGAAGCAGCATTTCTGCTGTTTAATAATATTGTACAGTGAGCAGGGGGTCCCGAGCCCGAAATTAATGCTCAGGGGACCCCCTGCTCCGCACAATTATTATAAATACAGAAATGCTGCTTATTACCATAGCTGATAGCGCTAAGGCAATGAAGGGGGTTAACCCACTGTTCCCGCTTATTGGGGGTAGGGGGGTGGGTGAAGGGGGTATTTGGCCCTTGGTGTGAGTTAGGACTTGCGGGGGGGTTGCGGGTGCACTTAACCCCTTCACGACCAGCAGTTAATACCGCTACGGTCATGAAGGGGTTAACCCTCCCGCTACCCCCCCGCAAGCCCAAACAAACACGTTGGGCTAATAACCCCTTCACCCACCCCGCCCACAATAAAAACAACACCACACGCAGTCGCCCAAAAATAAATAAATAAATAAATAAAAAATAATATGAATAAATAAATACATTTAAAATACATTTATTCATAGTGTAGAGTGCAGGGGGTCTCCGGAGCTGAACCGCATTGTTTCAGGTCCGGGGACCCCTGCTCCCGAGATACAGCCCCTTTATGACTGGTGCCGGTATCCCTCTGCATTTAAAGGTCCGATCACTGACCGCGGCCTGTAAACCAAGCAGAGGGATACCGGCACCCCTAAAGGGGCCTGTATCTCGGGAGCAGGGGGTCCCCGGACCTAAAACCAAAATGTTTCTGCTCGGAGACCCTCTGCACATTACAGTATGAAATAAAACCACACATCAATAAAGAATCGTTCTTTACCTTTGCGGCTATGTGCTATGGTAAGAGCAGCATTTCTGTATTTTAATAATATGTACAGTGAGCAGGGGTTCCCTGAGCCAGAAATTAATGCTCAGGGACCCCCTGTCCTGCACAATATTATTAAAAAAACAGAAATGGTGCTTCATTACCATAGCTGATAGCCGACTATGCAATGAAGGGTTAAGGCGAGATAAACAATAAATACATAAATACATATTTATAATGTGTGTTAAACCTCCCTCCTTGACTGTAATCTGTGTAAGACCCCTCCTCCTATTGTGTGTGTTAAACTTCCACTGACTAATCTATGTAAACCCCTCCCCTATTGTGTGTTTAAACTTCCCTTCCTTGACATGTAATCTATGTAAAAAACCCTCCCCCTATGTGTGTCTGCTAAGCTTCCCTGCTTTGACTAATCTGTGTAAGCTCCACCTCCCCATTGTTTTGGTTAAATTCCCGCCTGTGTTTCTGTGAGTGCAGTGTACGTATGTAAATGTGGGGAGGGGGATCCCGTGTAAATAACCACACCCACACCCACTACCCACTACCCACCTGCACATGGCCCTCACCCAGTACCCACAAGGGAGGCCTACCCACATACCGTTGGGGAAACACCCCCCCCACCCCCAGTACCCACAATAAAAACAATACAGTGACCCACAATAAACATCACATTCTATTTATTAAATACATTACCCACCCCCTGTGCCCCCCATAAATACCTGATTTATTCTTTTACATACAGGGTTCATAACGCAGCCCCCACGCGACTCCCCGTGGGCTGGCGGGGGACCTGGACAGACCTAAGCGGTACCAGCAGCCCTATTTTTAAACAGGTTCTGGAGGCCTGCTGGTGGGTCGCCAGCACCATGGCCCCCAGGTGGTCTCCTTGGGTTACGTGGGGCCACAATTGGGTCCCCACGGTAGGCCCGCAGATGTCTGGGAGCCCCGGGTCAGACCACAGGTCTTTAATGACCTGTCTTTTAATGACTACATCTTAAGGCAATTGAAGCAAATCCATTGATTGGTTGTGCTTCATTGCCTTAAGTGAGTCATCATGTAATTTTATCGGCCAAAACCACATGGTTTCACGGCCCAATCAGGACTGTGGGAACCATGGACGAAAATGTGAGTCATAGACCTTAAAGCCTATGTCGTTCATTCTTGAAAGCCAGACGCCGTGAGGAGGAAGGACATTGGAGAAGAAAGAAGACCAGGGCGTGGCACGAAGGCGGGAAGAAGACCCCGCCCGAGGAAGATAGAAGAAAGAAGAATACAGATGAAGTCGGATTACAATTAGAAGACCCGTGGATTGATTGTTGGATTTTTAGTTTAATGTTTTTTTTTATGGTTTTATTATTTTATGGGTTCTGTGCTGGTGGAGGTTCGGAGTAAGCTGCGCAAGGGAGTCGTGGGGGCCAAGTGAAGAGTTAGTGAATAAAGAAGATGTATTTTATTTAACTTTTTAATTTTTTTAAAGGTTTTCTAACATGTGTATTTTTTTTTTGTTGTATATCATTCTGCCACTGTATGGTAGTATGTTATATAGTCTAGAGAGATATATACATACAGGGTAAGAAATTATGTTGTTTAAAAGCTGTTTTGAGTGTTTTAATTAATTTGTCTATGCTGCTATGCTTTATTGTGAGTTTAAGTATTTTACAATTAGATAGATGTAATCCTGGTATTGTATTGTGTGCTTGTGGTCAGGGATAGCCTTGGTTTTAAAGTTTGGTATTCGGTGGTACTATATTGTTTCACATGCTAAATTGTTCTGTCCAGGTGAATTAGTAATTGTTTCATTGTTGGGATGGACTGTCAATTGTTTAGGGATGTAAATAATTATTGCTATTTGATTTTGTTTACTTGATTGGTTAAAATAGTTTACTTGGTTGGAAGTTTTGTATTTGGCTTGCAAGATATTGCTAACATTCATTGCAGAATGTATATGGTGCTAGATTTATGCTCATTTATACATGATAAAGTGTATGTGATTGGAATGTGAGGTGTTTCATTGGCATTTTGATGATTTAGATTGTTAAAATCAGTTAGGATTATTAAAGGAATTATTGTAATGTAGGTTGTCGTTATGGAGAAGTGGTATTTGTAGGACAGTATGGTTTGATAACCCTTCTACATTATTTGTAATTGGTATCATTGTGTGTGTATATACTGTATATATATATATATATATATATCTATACTATATATAATAATATAGATATATATAGATATAGATATATATATATATATAGTTGCATGATGAAGCCACTGTACAAATTCATGGGTGAGGGTGGGGTATCGGGCCAATGTGGATTAAGCCCTAATTACCTTTGCGGTTATTTATCGAAAGGTGTTTAAGGGGTTATTGATATCTGAATGTAATTGCAATGTATTGCTTTGTATTGGCTATGTATTGTTGGGCAAGACAAGATGTTGTGGTGACGGAAGTTCGTATTGATGAGGGTCAGTAGTACTTTATTTATTTTAATATGCTAGTTAATGTTTTTAAAATGGGCAATTAATCTTTATCCATATCTGGATAATGTTTATTATTGCACATTATTGTACTGTAGGTGTTGGGGGGGGGGGGGTGGTATGTATGAATGTATAGACCAGGTTATTTTTTTACATTCAGGGTTCGTTCCGTGGCTCTGCGTGGGGGGGGGGTTAGTGCCCCCTCCTGGCGGAATGGCCCCTCCGCTCGCTGCAAACAGACACAAAAATTAAAACCTAACGAATCCAAGTATGTCCCCTGAACCCTTATCACATAGACGTTAATAACGCGCGGGTGAAAGGTCAGAGTCGTGTGGCTTAGCTGCAACGCGCCGCCCTCCCGGCCCTCCTCTAAGGGGGGAGGGGGCGGGGAGGACAACCCGGCAGTGCTACAGGGGGGCAATTCCGCCTGACCGTCCCACCTAAACCCCCCGCGGGCTCGGAAGGGAAATAAAGCGGACACGGACTACCTCTTGCCGCCTGATGGAGGTGCGGCGCTAACAGGCCACCCGGCAACAGCAGAAGTACCCCACATTGAAAAGAAGAGGTGAGATCCTCCGCAAAGAGGGGGAGATATAAGTTAGGGTAACCCCCCCCCGAGCAGGTCAACTCAGTACCCACGAATCAAAGAAATAGTGTCAACGCACAATAACATCGTTATATGTTAGATAAATCATACCGCAGAAACTAAAAGGTGAAAGGGGGCCCGCTGTGGCACCGCCCATAAAAATAACAATATCTATCCGTTTTACGACACGCAAGTGGTTCATAAAAAAAATGCAGAAAACGGGGAGGGGAAAAAAAAAAGAATTCAGAAGCACAACACAAACAACTAGTCCACAAACCTGTATGGGCGGTGTGACAGGGCACAACTGGACAGACCCTACAATAGGTACGAATAGCGGAGGCGCCTTTTGCAAACAGTGTGTCTGTGAGGCCTGCTGGTGGAAATGGGAGGAAAAAATCCCGCACAACACCATGATCAGACATGGCCCTCAGGTGGTCTCGCTTTGGGGGTCAACATGTGGGCCCAATTGGTGTCCCCCAACAGGTAGGCCCAAGGATTTCGTGCGAAGCCCCGTGTCAGACCACAGTTGTCTCTTGGGCCGGGGGTCGTGTGTTTGGCCCGGACGTGGGTCGGGGAACTCACGGATTGCTACACATACAGAATAGGTCCGTGTTTTCCGGCCCACAGAATGGGACGCGGACACGCAGAATGGCAGAGATGGGGGCCATAAACATCCAGGAACCCACAAAAAAAAGAAAGAAGGAAAAAAAAATACCCCACACCGTACGTTCGGGGCTTGTGCCGCACCACAAGAATTGGGGCCCACAGCAACGTTCAATGGACACACCAGCATGACAATGGTCCTGCATGATTGGACACAAAAGGCCAACAACCTGAATTGATGGGCAATGATCCAGGCCAACAATAAGCTAGAAAATCATCCCTGCATGTGTACCCCGTAAAGGAGAAAAGGAGATAAGAGAGAAGAAGGGAAAAATGTACCGAAAAACCGAACAGCACAATGGAAGGGGACTCACCCACCACACACCCGATTTAAAAGATGACCCGAGGTAAAAAAGGGAGAGGCGCTGGCCAGTGTGAGAGTCGTGCGCAAGGTCGTCCGTACGGAACCGACGGAACAAAGGTCCGAACTAAGCTTTACAAAAAAAACATAGAAGACCTGAAAGGGGGCTGGTGCCTATAGCATTCAATGGAGCTACACCCACACACCCATGCGACAACCCGTACATACGATATAGCGGTGCACATACAAACAGACCATCGAGAGTACAGGGACGTGAGTTTCCGGGAGCGCTATCTGATATGGTCCTTCTATTACATGTGTGACACATCTAATGGCGAAGACGTCAGCAAAAAACGGGAAACGGGAAAGAGGTAGGTCCTTTCTCAAAAGTTCATGTGTCTCGCGCCGGGGAAAGCCGTTAAGGGGTTAGGGGACATTACTTTTTATGTTTTAATTTTTGTCTCTGTTTAGCAGCAAGCAGCGGAGGGGCCGTGGGTAGTGGGTAGTGGGTGTGGGTGTGGTTATTTACACGGGATCCCCCTCCCCACATTTACATACAGTACACTGCACTCACAGAAAACACAGACCAGGCAGATTTAAATTACACAATAGGGGGAGGGGGGCTTACACAGATTAGTCAAAGCAGGGAAGTTTAGCAGACACAATAGGGGGAGGGGTTTTTACATAGATTACAGTGAAGGCAGGGAAGCTTCACACACAATAGGGGGAGGAGGTTTTAAATAGATTACAGTGAAGGCAGGGAGGTTTAAAACACACATTAAAAATATGTACTGTATGTAATGTATTTATTGTTTATTCTGCCTTAACCCTTCATTGCCTTTATGGCTATACGCTATGGTAATGAAGCAGCATTTCTGTATTTTTAATAAAATTGTGCTGGAGCAGGGGGTCCCCTGAGCATTAATTTCTGGCTCAGGGAACCCCCTGCTCACTGTACAATATTATTAAAATACAGAAATGCTGCTTCCTTACCATAGCACATAGCCGCTAAGGTAAAGAACGATTCTTTATTGATGTGTGTGTTTTATTTATACTGTACATGTGCAGAGGGTCTCCGGAGCAGAAACGCTGTGGTTTTAGGTCCGGGGACCCCCTGCTCCCCGAGATACAGGCCCCTGTAGGGGCGGGGTTGCCGGTTGCCGGGGGTTGCCTGGTATCCCTCTGCTTGGTTACAGGCCGCGGTACTGTGATGGGACCTTAAAGGAGTCTGGTATCTCGGGGGAGCAGGGGGTCCCTGGGACCTGAAACAAACGCGGGTTCAGTCCCGAGACCCCCTGAAAATGAGCAAAATAGCGAACGAAAAAGGTGAGGGAAAGTGGAGGGAGGAGGAGAACGGGGATGCGGAGGGAGGATGTTGAGGGAGTGAGGGGGGGGGAGAAGAGAGGGGGGGCCTGAGTGGGGGGGTGCAGGGGGGGGACTGAGGGGGGGGGGGAAGGGGGGGAGGAGAAACAAACAAGGGGGGTGAGGAGGGCGGGGTCGGGAGAGGGAGGGGTGTGGGTTGTTAAAACCTGTGATGCAAGTTAGATCGAGGTAGTAACTGAAGATGGGGAGTTTGATGATGGGGTTAGTGAAGTGCACCCGCAACCCCCCCCGCAAGTTCCTAAACTCACACCAAGGGCCAAATACCCCCTCACCCACCCCGCTACCCACAATAAAGCGGGACGGTGGGTTAACCCCTTCATTGCCTTAGCGGCTATACGCTATGGTAATGAAAGCAGCATTTCTGTATTTTTAAAATTATTGTGCAGGAGTAGGGGGTCCCCCTGAGCATTTAATTTCGTCTCAGGGAAACCCCCTGCTCACTGGACAATATTATTAAAATACAGAAATGCTGCTTCTCTACCGTAGACATAGCCGCAGGTAAGGAACGAGTGTTTATTTATATATGTGTTTTATTCATACTGTAGATGTGCAGAGGGTCTCCGGAGCAGAAACGTTTTGGTTTTAGGTCCGGGGACCCCCTGCTCCCAGAGATACAGGCCCCTTTAGGGGGTGCCGGTATCCCTCTGCTTGGTTTACAGGCCGCGGTCACGTGATCGGGACCTTTAAATGCAGAGGGATACCGGCACCTCATAAAGGGGGCTGTATCTCGGGGAGCAGGGGGTCCCGGATCTGAAACCAACGCGGTTCAGCTCCCGAGACCCTTGCACATCTACACTAGGAATAAAAATGTATTTTAAATAATTTTTAATGTGCCAATGTTTGCGCAGAGAGAGCAGCGGATCTCTCTCTGCTGCAAACACATCTCGCCCCCGCCGGCCCATAGTATCATTTATGTGCATATACAGTACTGTATGTGTACAGTACTGTATGTTAGGGGTTATAGGGGTTGTTGTTATACAGTATATATATATATATATACAGTATATATACTGCATTACAATTCATTATAGGGGACGGCTTCAAAGACAACAGCTCGCAAACGCCCCCATGTGTTTTTACACGGCATTGCAGTATTGCAGCCAGCGGGAATAAAATGCTTAAATCACAGCCGGGAAAATAACGCAATACACTCCGGCCGAAAACGACACAAAACCTCACATCACCGGGATATACCCAAATTCGCGGAACTAGCCAAGTTAGAATAAAGTTGATCGCCTCTGTAGTAACTAGGTGTGGCTACAAGGAGAACAGGTGCTGAAGAAGGTTTCCAGACTTCCAAGTAGTGCCCTGTTCTGCGTCGCCCTATTTCCCAGACTGCACACAATCCAACTTCTACTGTACTGTACAGTAGTTGTACCAAAACGGTAACTATCTTGAGAACTGGAGGGTATGAAAATAGCTTGGTTTAGCTTTGGACACAGCATGGTTCAGCTTTTAAATACTGTAAGAAAAAAAATGAGAATTGGTGATTGCTTCTTTAAACAAAAGTTTTACAATATTCTCATACATCTTTTTGATGAAATGCAATATGTTTGAGTAAATGTATACATGATTGCTGTGAAAATCCTCTAACAAAGTTTGATAAATATTTTTTCACCAAGACAAATGTATTTGCACTAGGACACATTTGAATAATTTTTGGATTCTTGCAGACCACTTCCTTTTTAAAACTGGGCCATACCCTCCAACTGTACCTAGTTAGCAAGTACTGTACCAGTTTGTTATGACCAGTACCTTTTGTACTTCTTCCTGCCAGTTGTTGAAGCTCAGAGCCTTCAGCTAATGAAAGCAGGTGGGAGATTGACTGATTTACTAATGATTAGTGGAGATAGGCTGATTTCAAGCCTAAATAATAATTATGCTATATTCTCTATATACATATATATTCTGCATGTAACTAGTAAAAATAAGTAATTTAGTATAATGTTAGAATTCATATTGGAAAATGATAAGCTGCCTCTGCAAAGATTAGAAGTTAAATCAGTCTGAAGACAGGCAGGTGTAGAAATGTTTGGCTACTGAGTTGCAAGATTTTGGATTCAAAGGCTAGTTAAATAGATAGTTAGTTAGTTAGTAAGACAATAAAATAGGGAGGTCTTAAAAGTTTAGAAACAATGAATGTATGCATTTTCTGTACCGCCTTTAAAAACCAATAAAAAACAAGTTACAAAAAATAAAAAGAAATAGGAACATAGTTACTTAGTGACAGAACAAAGAGTTTCTTCTACATCAAAGTAAATTAAGAAATATTTGCTTAAATATTGATGATTAACTAAGAAAATTTTGGCTGACTGTGAGAAACATGTGTTGTTGAAATGTATAAAGATTGCATTTGAATTGATAGAATTCAGAATCCTTTACCACTATAATAAGAACAAGCAGGCTAACGATTCTCCTCTCTATAACTAAATTCTATATGCCTGAATGATGTCACGGAATGAAATTATGCTATAACAGATGTTTTTTATTTGTCTTTGATTAAATTGTGAGAAGAACCGTGCCGTGGACAATTTGATATATATTGAAAGGTGGGACATTCATTTGCACCCATCTAATTAAGAACATCTTCATTTAGCGAACAAGCAAGACTAATCTTTAATCAGCTGGTTAGGGGGGAATTTTACACCACTTCTATTGTGGTTGTATATAAGTATATACAAATAAATCCATAAATACATGTAACCCTCCCTGTCCGACTTCTAGGGAGATTACATTGGGGTGTATTATATGGCTACTCTGCATGGGTTACCTTGACTCAGGGTTTGGATTCAGATGGCTGGGTGATGAGGTAGCAAGGTTGTAGAATGGGCGCCAGGAACTTTTGTAGAACAGCAGTCATTTATTCATGTCCACATGGACAGGAACCACTCATATACATGTAACAATGTTGTAGTGGATTTTATAATGGACATACATGAATACAGTTCTTCCATCAGTATCCACTCTTGTTACTCAAATGAAGGTTCTTTGACTTAGTTGCTCTGAGTAAGTGTGGGACCCGGCCCCCCTGATTTGCCTCGGAAACCATCAGCGGTATTACTCCGGGCCCCTATTACTTAGTCCGGTACCTGGTGCCTGATTAGGTACTGCCACATCCACACAGACTGCTGAGGAATACTGTATTAGTGCCGATCTGCAGCTAGAGCTGATCCGCCGGCAACCGGGATCCTTCTTTTCTGAGGCCATATATGGTGTGCCGTATTCCTTTTTATTACTTATTCTGGACTCCATTCTGTCTTTCGGAGATCCTAACTAAACGGGTACTGTCCCTATACACAACATAATAAACAGGGGGCCTGGTCTACACAAGTACTTTGTAAACATTACTACTCTCCCCGAGACTCCTCTCCTCATGTCCTCCTGAAAAATAACCTTCTAGAATAGTCCCTCCTCGTTATATACCCCTGCGTCACATCTGGATCCACTTAGCAATCCAGGATGGGGCCCATAACACAATAGCCATGTTAGTAACCCTAATATATTTTTTTTTAAACTCAAGTTTTATTGAAGTTTTTCAGGGGAGGGGGAGTGGAAAAAATTAAAAAGGGAAGGAGGGTACAAAAAATAAAGGCAGGGTGGGGGGGTAGACGTCCAGTTACAATTTTACAGAACAAATCATCTTATAGCATTCAATCACACAGCCGGTATATATAACAGTTTCTATAACAGAATTGTGGGTATCTATTCCTGGTTGACCAGTACCCAGAATCCATGGCACCGATACCTTCTGAAAGTATGAGCAGGTGTCGTTGTTAAGACTGACCAGCTTTTCCATGCAGCAAATCTGCCAGACTTTATTTTTAACTTTCGTGATTGGGGGGATAATTGATTGCTTTCATACTGCCGCTAATTTACGTGGTCTTGCGGCTGAAGACATGTGACTCAGTAATTTATTATCATGTCTCATGAGGAGGTGGCATGGTTTGTTTAAGAGGAACAGCCAGGGATCAAGAGGGAGATCCAGACCGAAAAATCTCTGAGACCATAATTTCATATCCAACCAATAAGCTGATACAAGTGGGAACCCCCACCACATATGCAGGAATGTGGCCTGTTGTAAGGAATCGGGGGCCACGTCCCTTGCGGCGTGACCCCTCCTTACCCACTACCAGTACTGCAGCGGCTGCTGCCCCTGCCCCCCGTCGCTACCCATGCCGCCGCCCAGTGCATACCTTGAACTCTGCCGTCACCATCTTGGATTCTGGCACTGGTGTTACAGACTCTCAGCTGTGCTCTGCTATTTCCTGGTCTCTCAGCCACTCACGAGCAGCTCCTCGACACGCCTCCACTATGCCCCTCGTCCGCATTGGTCACTGTCGCTTTAAATATCCTGCTTTGCCTTCACTTCCTTGCTCTGCATAGCTCCTTGCTTCCTGTGTAGCCTGGAAACTGTGTCGTGCTCCATTTTGTCTTTACTCCTACAGATTTGAACCGGCTTGTCTGACTTACCTCTCTGGCTCCCGACTTCGGCTTACCCATCACGATTCTTACCTCTCAGACACTCGGACACGGAAACGGATTTAACTACGGAACTCTCTATACTCCTGAACTTGGCAAGTACAATGACTATTCTAAATCTTAATCCAGGCCTGGCCACGCTACAACCACATCCCGGACCCGCTCCCTCTGCTGTCGGTGTGTATATTCAGCATCCCACCTCAGTACAGGGGACTGGCCTGGTCTATGGGCTGCACAGCGTGACATTATGCAGAGCCCAACAGAAACAGACCTGACTGAGGTGGGCCAAATGATCAGGGGACTTGCGCTTTGCATTGATACTTTGGGAACTCAGGTCACAAGCCTGGTACAACAGCTTTCCCAGCTTTCACTACAGCCTATTCCAGCCATGCAGGGTGGCGACCGGCCATCAGAACTCAGGATTCCTATGCCTAAAGCATATGCGGGTGACCCTCTAGCCTGTCGTGGGTTTTTGAACCAATGTGAAATACAGTTTGAGATTTCTCCCAGCCTGTTCCCCACCGGACGCACCAAGGTAGCCTATGTTTACTCTCTTTTAACAGGGGACGCCTTGGCATGGGCCTCTCCCATTTGGGAGTTGCGAGCGGAAGTCACCCAGGATTACCAGCTCTTCCGTCAAGAATTCCAGCAGGTATTCGATATTCCCGCCCGCAGAGATACTGCCGCTGCTTCTCTTGTTCAATTGTCTCAAGGTCGTAGGTCCGTAGCCAAATACGCATTGGAATTCCGGACTGTCGCAGCGGAGATGCATTGGAACCAAGAAGCCCTTATTGCTGTGTTTTGGCAAGGTTTGTCCGACTATGTAAAGGATGAACTTGCAGCCCAGCCCAGGCCCCAGGGATTGGAGGAATTGATCGCACAATGCATACGAGTGGATCAGCGCCTTCAACAGCGCCGTCATGAACGCCAGCGTCCCAGAATTTTCACTTCTGAACCTATTCTTCCCAGGTCCTTCCCAGCTATTCGCCCTGTTCTAGATGCTGTGGAACCCATGCAGATTGGCAGTCAAGAGTTCCGTAATACCGACAGGACTGCCGATAGAACCCCTGACCGGACTGCCGAAAGGGCTCATCGCCGGAATGAAGGCCTGTGCTACTACTGTGGATCTCCTGAGCATACGGTACGTTTTTGTCCTTTAAGGCCCAAAGAACAAACACGACCAATGGGGCAAGAGGGACTCATTTTGGGGTCAATATCTTCTCACCCTACCTCTGAAGAGGAACTCCCTAAGAGAATTATGCTTCCAGTCTCGCTTGAAGTTCCGAATTTTCTCGTAACCACAGCCGCTTTTCTTGATTCAGGATCCGGTGGTAACTTTGTGTATCAAGATTTTGCTACTCAACAAGATTCCGCTCATCGCTAAGAAATCGCAGATTGGCCTCGAGGCTATTGATGGTCATCCTTTGCAACCTGCCTTCATCACGTTAGAGACTCTTCCTCTCAATCTTTCTGCCGGTACTCATACCGAAATCATATCCTTTGACGTGATGCACTCTCCTGCCGTTCCAGTTATCCTAGGATTACCCTGGCTACAGAAGCACAACCCAAGCATTGATTGGAGGGATGGCAAGACAATTCAGTGTGAGCCAGAGTCAGACGCCTCACCATTGCCGGTCATTTCTCCTACCACAGTCCTCACGGGAGTGGAAACGCCCCCGGTTAATGATTCCGCTCTTCCTGAAGCATATGCGGATTTCATCGACGTGTTCAGCAAGACACAATCGGAGGGTCTACCTCCTCACAGACCTTATGATTGCCCCATTAATCTGGTTCCAGGCACTGTTCTTCCGAAATGTAAGTCCTACCCCTTGTCTCTCCCTGAAACTGAAGCCATGGCAGCATACATCAATGAAAACCTTGAAAAAGGATTCATTCGTAATTCTTCGTCCCCCGCTGGTGCCGGTTTCTTTTTTGTCAAAAAGAAAGACGGATCCCTGAGACCATGCATTGATTATCGAGGGCTCAATCTCATCACAGTCAAGAATCAATACCCCCTTCCGCTGATCTCCGAACTTTTTGATAGGCTTCAAGGGGCAAACATTTTTTCCAATTAGATCTCCGAGGAGCTTAGAATCTTGTTCGCATCCGAGAAGGCGATGAATGGAAGACTGCCTTCAATACCAGAAGCGGCCACTACGAGTATCTTGTAATGCCCTTCGGCTTATGCAATGCTCCTGCTGTTTTTCAGGATTTTATGAATGATGTCTTCCGTGATGTTCTCAACTCTTTCGTAATCGTCTATCTGGATGGTATCCTAATTTTTTCTAAAAATCTTCAAGATCATGTCCAGCATACCAGGCTCGTTCTCGCTCGCCTTCGTGTCAATAATCTCTACGCTAAACTCGAGAAATGTCTTTTTCATCAAACCTCTACTGCCTTCTTAGGCTATATAATTTCAGATAAAGGATTTTCAATGGACCCTGAAAAACTTAAGGCTGTTTTGGATTGGCCTCTACCCAACTCTCTCAAAGCCATCCAACATTTTTTGGGCTTCTCCAATTACTAAAGAAAATTCATCCGAAAATTTTCTACCATTGTGGCTCCCATTATGGACCTTACCAAGAAGGGAGCTGACCCGTCTGTATGGCCTCCGCAGGTCGTCTCGTCCTTCGAAAACCCTGAAACAAGCTTTCGTCTCGGCACCCATTCTGCGACATCCCGATGTTAGTCTTCCTTTTACTTTAGAAGTTGATGCGTCTGATTGTGGTGCAGGCGCCATCCTGTCCCAGAGATTCTTCCCTCAAGATAAGCTTCATCCATGCGGTTTTTTTTCAAAGAAGTTTTCGCCTGCTGAAAAGAACTATGATGTTGGCAATAGAGAGCTCTTGGCTATCAAGATGGCCTGACAGGAATGGCGACATCTCCTGGAAGGTTCCCGTGAACCTATTTCTATATTGACTGATCATAAAAATATTCTTTATATCGAAAATGCACGTCGTCTGGGGTCTCGTCAAGCCCGTTGGGCACTATTTTTCTCAAGATTTAATTATACTCTGTCTTATATTCCCGGTTCTAAGAACACAAAAGCTGATGCCTTGTCCCGACAATTTTCTCCTGAGGAAAGATCCGAAGAAACCCCTGAAACTATCGTATCCTCTAAGTTTATCATTTCCGCCAACTCATTTGACATTCTCGAAAATATCGTTGAAGCTCAAACACAAATTCCGAGTGGTCTAGAGGTACCGGAAGGAACTCTTTATGCTGCATCCAGGTTTCATCAAAAGATATTAGAATGGGGCCACTCTGTCCGTTCAGCCGGCCATCCCGGCTTCAATAGAACTTTGGATCTTATCAAGCGTACTTTTTGGTGGCCTAATATGGCAAAGATGGTTCATGAATTTACTAGTGCTTGTCCAGTATGCGCACAAAACAAGACTCGTCATCAAAGACCTTCAGGCTTGCTCATGCCCTTGCCAGTACCTGAACGTCCATGGTCACATATTTCAATGGATTTCATTGTGGATCTACCCCCTTCCAGAGGGATGAATACCATTTTGGTCATCGTTGACCGTTTTTCAAAACAGGCCCACTTTGTTCCACTCAAAGGACTTCCCTCCTCGCCCACCCTAGCTGATATCTTCACCAAGGAGGTGTTTCACATCCATCGGATACCTACATCCATAGTCTCGGACCGAGGCACGCAATTTATATCGAAATTTTGGCGGGCTTTCTCCAAGAGGCTTGGCATGGCGCTATCCTTCTCGTCAGGCTATCACCCCCAGACTAATGGGCAAACTGAAAGACTAAATCAAACGCTGGAACAAAACCTACGGTGTTTTATTTCTGATTCCCAGGATAATTGGGTTGACCTGCTACCTTGGGCAGAATTTGCAACCAATTCACTTCGTAATGAATCCACGCACGAAACCCCGTTCTTCGTGAATTATGGTTTCCACCCAAGTCGTCTGCCAATCTCAAACATTCCGATAGGAGTGCCGGCGACTGATGAACGGTTAACTACTCTTCAGGAGTCATGGATCAAGATCCAGTCCGCGCTTCTTAGCGCCGCTCAGAAATTCAAGTCTCAGGCAGACCACCGTCGTCAACAGGCCCCTAATTACAAGCCAGGGGACCGAGTTTGGCTTTCGTCCAAGAACATCAAGTTGAAGTCTCCGACCCCGAAATTGGCACCCCGATTCTTAGGGCCTTTTCTGATCCAGGAACAAATCAATCCTGTGGCATTTCGTCTGCAACTTCCGTCTTCCATGAGGATTCCAAACGTATTCCACGTTTCCTTGCTCAAGCCATTCGGCCAGAGCAAACGGTTCCCTGCTAAGACCTATAAACCCAAACTAGTCACGGTCCAAGGACACCCTGAATTCGAAATCCAGACAATCATGGATTCTCGTGTCTCAAGAGGAAAGATAAAATTCCTTGTTCACTGGAAGGGTTATGGCCCAGAGGAACTCTCTTGGGTATCCAAAGAGGACATCCATGCTCCAGTTCTCTTGGACCGCTTCCACAAGAAATTTCCACAGAAGCCTTGGATGGATCGTCCTGAGGTCGATCCTGAAGGGGGGGGGGGGGTACTGTAAGGAATCTGGCCTGGTCTATGGGCTGCACAGCGTGACACCTGTTCTCCACCTCCCTTAACCCTAAAATTTTAATTGTTAATATGCATATGTTATTTTGCCTTCAACAGGAGGGTTACTTGTTTGGATGCTCCTTTATCCCACACTTTGCAAATAAAGTGTACCTATTCTTACATTCAGTTTGAATGGGACTGCCAGGGACCCCCGCTGTGTTAATCCGATGGGCCATTAGTCTGTCTGCAGAAATGTCACAAATGTTGCAGCATTACTGGGGTATTGGAGAACGGTCCAAAGGGTCCAGGGCGAAGCACAGCTGTGTGTGGAAAAACAGGGGCTACAAACCAGCAAAAACGTTAAAAAACCTTTATAGAGTACTCTTTGACAAAGGGATAGTCTTCCGAAACGTGTCAGAGTGTTTTTGTACCCCTCACTCACTATGGAATAAAGGTTTTTTAACGTTTTTGCTGGTTTGTAGCCCCCGTTTTTCCACACACAGCTGTGCTCCGCCCTGGACCCTTTGGACCGTTCTCCCTTACTACTACCGACGTGATGCACGCATCTGGATGAGCTGCTACAAAAGTGAGTACTCCATACTCTTTATTCATTGAGGAGCCTATGACCATGACATGGTGCTACTCCAGGATCATTGTCCCAGTGGCATCACAGACATGACCATGATTATTGACACATAGGTCTGTCTTTTTCACAGGGACTATTATACTTTCCACATATACAGGAGTCATATGCACAGGTCTCATGAGTCTCACGAAGCTTTAATTAGAGCTCTATCCTATCTCAAGTGATTATTCATATCAGAACTGTATACGTCACTGTCCATCTTTTCACTGAGCCCTGATATTTGGGACTAGTTCCCTTTCACTCTTACTGGGGTATTGCCCCAGATTTTCAAAGGCAAGTGTTCGGATACTCGTGGCTGCATCAGTACGTGCCAAATGCTGGAGGGTCTGTCAGCATATTTTGTCTCAGTACATACCATTATCACATGCCCATGAAGTGATTCATAACACCTGTCTCTCCATACAATTATTTCTCAGTGGAGAAAAACAGAATACATGTAAGTATGATCTAAATCAATATTTTTCCATTTTTTTTCAGGTACTGCAGAACCTTTTAAAATGATTCAAGCCTTCTATATATGTACTTGTACGTGTTTTTTTGTTACAGGCTTTTTATATCAACCATCATTTCTATAAAATTGCAACACCACTTATTTATTATTTACATTTCTGAGACAAATTTACCGAGGCTCAGAAAATCAAACATCTGTCTTTATCTAAGCATTTTTGGGGGAGTTACTTCTATAAAAATATTTCAAACCAGTGATTTCAATTATTGCTATAATAATCTTCTTCTTGTTTCCCCCCTTGTATAGCACCGACAGTCTACACAGTGCTGTACATAGCATATTTTGATTTGCAGACACAGGTCCCTGCCCAGTAGAGCTTACAATCTATGTTTTGGTGCCTGATGAACAGGAAAATAAAGTAACGTGCCCATGGTCACAAGGAGCTGACACCGGCAATTTAACCAGGTTCCCCTGCTTCAAACGCAGTGTTGCCACTCCTTCAGCTCTATAATATCAATATGAAGATAAAAATGACTAGCTTTGAAGCTTAACATCTTTTCAAGTGTGATAGACATTAATAATTGGTAACAGCAATTCCAGTGAACATTGAATAATAAGTATTAATGGCTTTTGGAATTTTAGAAAATCTCCATACACCATTATATTTATATTTGATATCAACCAACTGTGATTGGTGACCCCACTGCCCAGCTCCAAACATTGCAAATAGTCAGAGCACATGGTAGCAGCAGAACTTGTTGACACACGGCAATGAGACACAGCAATAAAGAAAAAGAGATCCATCAGCCAACAAAATCCTAACCAACCCTTAATGAGAAGAGCCAGTGCCAGAATCACCACATGTCGCTTGTCTAATTTTGCATTTCAAAACATTTTGTTTTATCCTAAAAGTTTATCAAACTACAGAAAAAAGAGCGATAGAAAATAAATCCAATAAGGGTATATTATACCGGCTAATCTTCTGATATATTAGGTGTTGCACAACCTGTAAACAGTATTGTGGAAAAAATAACAAGTACAGTAGAGGTATGTCGGCCACAAAGGATATTCTACGTCAAAAAAACTAATAATTAAACCAAATAATTTTCAAATATTATTCATTTTAATTTAGAAATAAATACATATACAAAATTGATATCATGATTTTGTCCATTATGTATTTATTAGCTAACCAACATATACATAGTGACAGCACTTCCCAAAATACACTAAAAATGCGTAAATGTTACGCACAATAAAAAAACATTTATAAATCATTAAGATGACATTACAGTAATCATAGACCTTTTGTTAGAGGAGGACAGATCCTGGAAATGTCCTAAAAAGGATCATTCATTCACAAAATGTTGCTGCTAAGGCTGTCATGCAGCAGAGTGAGCGCTGTATTGGTCTCTAAGATTTATTGTATCGCTTGTGTCACTTGCAGTTACTCATTCTACCATATCCTAGTTATTTGTGTAAAGTATCACTCATCTTTAAATGCTAGCAGGCCTCCTGTGCATTATAACTCCACAACTGGTCGTCAAAGCTGGTCTTCCTTGCTTCTCAGCAGCCACAATTTCTCACTTGTGTCTCTCTCACACAAGTATGCCTCACATCACAGCCAGTCTTAAAGGTGAAGAATCATATTGTACCTCTCTTTAGCTGGATCAAATGGTAATATACTAAATGTAGTCCTCCGTTCATTTGTGCAATGCCGCATGTAGAATGCTGACACGCATTTCGCCTCCCATACCAAGGGGCTTTTTCCGGACTATGGTACTCGTCTCCACATTTGACTGATATAGGTCATTCAACCAGAAGTATTCAAGCAAAATAACTTTATAAAAACACACAATAACACAAAAACTTAGAGATTGACGAAATAGTGAAAATCCGATCCGCACACAGAAAGGAGGAGAGTGGACGGAGCGAGACCTATTATAGTGTAGTCCCAAGTACTATATATATCCCCTCCCGTGAGAAATTGCGGCTGGTGAGAGGCAAGGAAGCGGATTTGACGACCAGCCGTGGAGTCACTATGCACGAGAGGCCTGCTAGCATTTAAAGATGAGTGATACTTTACACAAATAAGGATATGGCAGAATGATTAGCTGCGTGACGCATGCGATACAATAAGTCTTAGAGAAAGATACAGCTCTCACTTTGCTGCATGACAACCGTAGCAGCAAAATGTGGTGGATTAATAATCCTAATTAGGACTTTTCTTGGATCTGTCTTCCTCTAACAAATGGTCTATCATTGCTGTAATGCCATCTTAATGATTTATGCGTGTGTTTTATTGTATATATTATAAATTGAGTAATAGTTCTGCATTCGTGGTATATTTTGGTGAGTGCTGTCACTATGCTAATGTGAAAATAATGGACAAAATCATGATATCGATTTTCTACATTTATTTGTAAATTAAAATGAATATTTTTGGGAAATGTTTTGGTTTCATTATTTGTTTTTGGCATAGAATATCCATTGTGACTGACATACAGCACCTCTACTTTTTTTTCTGTTCCTTTTTATTCTAATAGCTTGTCTGCACCGTTTTCATTCACCTCACTACTTTGTATTTCTGCCATTTTCCTCTCCCCATAAAAGAAGTATTAAAGCAGCCAACCCATCAGTTTGTTTCTTTTAAATTGCAAAGCAAAACATATTTTGCTCATACTGTATACCAAAGTAATCCTTTACTTCCAGAGGGGATAGCAAAGCATTACTTTGGAATACTTTGTATGGAATAGTTTATTGCACTGCAAGTTTATTGCACCATCTCTGTAGGTGCATTACTATTTTCTATGACAGGAAAGGGGATAATGATACCGTTTTGTGCTCCCATTTTACTTTGTGTGCTCCTTTTAACTTTGTTGAAAAATCTGCTATGTATTTAGTTTGTCGGTGATAGTATAAAATCTCTACCTGTCCTATTTTTTTTACATACTGGAAAAAAAATGTACAGTATGTATCTTCCCATAGTGGTCAAATGTGTGCTATATTATTTGTAAGGAAAAATTTATAGAAGCCATAGAAACGACAATATTGCAATTTTGTTGTTTTTGAGTGATTTTTACCATCACTTTTTAACAAACCCTCTTGCATTATGGCAGAATACTGTATGTATAGATAGTGTAATACCATGGAGTTGTGTCAAACTAACCAAAGCTGTCCAATTACAAGCTTCCCAGACTGTCTCCCTAATATACACTGTGTCTTCCTCTGGGATGGTTTCCAAGCCCATTAAAACACTGGCCTCTGATGATAGCAATATGAGTAAGGGCAGCTGTCAGATGCAGCTCAATGTTTACTTGCTCAGCCCCTTTTGATGTGAAGCAGAAAGCAAAGGAGGCAAATAACTAAGTTGATGAATGCTGACCCCACTGACACTAAAGGTCACATAGGCCTGGATACATCAAGCTGCGATCATTTAAAAAAAAATTGGTATTTTTATAGTGCAATATATCATTGGAGGGCCACAAAAAATAACGGATCCGGTAAAAAATTGGCCTAATACCGCATTTTTTGGTATTATCGGCCATACAGCATGTCCCGATATTTATCAGAACGGGCTTAACGGCAGAAATACTGCAGTTTCTTTTATCACCTACTCCAAGCTGGTGTTAACCCTATTTTACCTATGTATATAATGGGCAACATATTGCCCATTATATACACAGGCAAGATAAGCTAAACCAACCTGAAATAGGTGGTAAAACGTAATATATTACAGTACAGATGAACCCCTTAGTAGCCCAAGTTATCAGCTAGTCATGGTTTTCCCTCACTAACAGACCACAAAGTGCTAAAAAGGGGTTAATATAAACATTAATCTACAGCACTACATAACCCCCTTGGCTACCTTAGTGCTTAGTAAAGCATTGCCATGCAAGTTAACCAAGGGGTTAACCCCATACAACCACCACCCTGGGAGGCCTAACCATGCTTCCTGGTGCAACGACCCCCCTACCCCCACCCATCCCAAACAAACCCAACATCGCGCCTTGGATTCTTTTTTATGACTTTTTTTGGGGAGGGGGGGGAGGTTGGGGGGAGGGAAAGGGGGTAACCATCAGACCTTGGATTGATGTTTGTGGCTCTTTTAATTGTTGGGCAGCAGCCCATTATTGGATTTGTTCCAGGGGGTTCAGTCCTAAAGTTGATAATGGCCTTTATCCAGGGTGGGGTGTGTAACCCCATTTTTATTAGAGGTCACCATTGATTGCCAATGTGACTATCTAGGCCCCCATTTAGAAGTCCTAGGTAGGCACAGTGGCAATGAATGGGTTTATGTTTTAATTTTTTTTTATTACTTGCAATGTATAAATTGTTTTCTAATACAATGGGAGTTCTCAATGACCAAAAGCCATATTAGCCACATTTAGCTATTAATCTAGAGGTGTGTACATAAGTTTATTTGGGCAGAATGGTGGTATGGAGTGGGTGACGGGGGTAGTTTCCCTGGGTATGTGGTTAGGTCCCGGGGGGTGGGGAGGGTGAGGGGGAGACTGACATAAAGGGCCCGCAGCTTACAGGTACCTCTTTGGACTTTGCCGTTATAGGTTGGAAAAAGGCTTATCCTCCCAGCCCTGCTGATAGGGACTGGGAAAGTGAGTTAGCCCATACAAAGGGATAGGATGTTTATTTATTTTGTGTTTCCTGCATTGTTTAAAGTGAGGGACTAAATAAAAGCCATGGTTTAATTTCCCCAAATCTGTCTCCCTGATTGTACCTCTGCTCATGTCTCTTACAGTGAGAGAGAACACTAGAGGTGAAAGGGGTGGAAATGAGACAGTTATGTGGAGCGCGCAGGAGATGAGCAGGGGCATAACGAGAGATCAAAACTGATATGTAGGGAGGAGCGGATGAGTGGAGACCAGTAAAGGTAAGGAGGAGAACTTTGTAGGTGATCCTAAACTTGATTGGATGCCAGGAGAGGAATTTATGGAGGAGATTAGCAGACTGTTTTTGGGAGAAAGGGCACCGAGAGGGCTTCTGGTAGAGGAAGATAAGAAAATCAGCTTAGAATCTTCCATTTCTGAAACTAGAGAAAATTACTCAAGATGGTAGAAGGAGGTTTAGGTAGACGGGACAGAATGAATCTCATTGTGAATAGCATCCACCTTGCCTTTACAGTGGTCGGCAAAGGCTTGAGGATATGTGAAGGAAGGATGGGGTGGGAGGAGGTCGGAGGAGGGAGTTAAAGGTAGTGTAGTTTAATGTTAACATTAACACAATTGTAGCCCTTAGTAGTCAGCTAGTCGTGGACAGCCATGATTAGCTGACCATTTGGGCTGCTAAGGGGTTAATGTTAATATGTACAGCAATGTGTTTTATTTGTATTTTTATCACCTATTCCATTCTGGTTTAGTTTATCTTGCCTGTGTTAATATAGGTAAAATAGGGCTAAAGCCAGCCTGGAGTAGGCGATTAAAAAAAAAGTTGTGTGGGGTGATCACGCGCATTTTAAGTGACACTTTGTCTTTTGTCACTGTTTTGTCACAGAAATAGTATTTGTAATGGTGATGTTTTTAATCTTAATATATAAAATCGAATGGTTGGTACTAGCTGTGGTGAATCTGATTGGTCCTCAGCCTCTGGCCAATCAGATTGGTGGGTCTGACGTCACCCAACTGCCACTCTCTTCCCCCTCGGCCACACACACACACACACAACACACACACACACACACACACACACACAAACACACACCACACAACACACCACACACACACACACACACAGCACACACACACACACCTCTTCTCTCCTCCCCCACCCCCCCCCATCACACTCACTTCCCTCCCCCGCTCCACTCACCTCCCTCCACTCACCTCCCCCCCTCCCCCGGTGCTCCACTCACTTCCCTCCCTCCCCGATGCTCCACTCACCCCCTCCCCGTGGCTCCACTCACCTCCTCCCCGTGCTCCCCTCCTCCCCCCCTCCCTGTGCTCCACTCACCTCCCCCCTCTCCCGGTGCTCCACTCACCTTCCCCGTGCTCCACTCACTCCCGGTGGTCCACTCACCCTCCCACGCCGGTCCCACTCAACCTCACCCACCCTGCCCTGGCCTCCACTCACCTTCCCTCCCAGGCAGGGGGAAAGGCAGCCTGCAGCTGCCACGCGGCACCTAAGATGGCGGTGCCCGGAAGGACACCCTTCCTCCCTCGCGGAGTAACTAAGATGGCGGCGGCCGGAAGGAGAGGTGACGTGTGTGTCTCACTGTGTGTGTGTCTCACTGTGTGTCTCACACACACACACACAGTGTCACACACACAGTGTCCCCCTCCCACACACACACACAGTGACACACACACACAGTGACACACACAGTGACACACACACACACACACCCCCCCCCTCCCTGGTGCTCCACTCACCTCCCCCTCTCCCCGGTGCTCCACTCACCTTCCCGGTGCTCCACTCACCTCCCCGGTGGTCCACTCACCTCCCCGCCGGTCCACTCACCTCCCCACCTCCCTGGCGCTCCATCCCAACAATGTTCACCCTCTCTTCCCCCCCTTTTCCCCTCTCTTCCCCCCTTTCCCC